>VYZV01043384.1:1597-12295 GCA_013401275.1 Pandion haliaetus | reverse complement strand
TCAGGGAGTGGTGGAGGTTTGCTGGTGATGAAAGAATCCCCATTAGTTTTCATTCATGGTAAGAGGGAAAGTGCTAAATACTATCCCCAACCTGCTGAAAGACACTTAGTACTAACAGGCTTAAAGGGAAAGGTAGTGCTGTGTAATCTTTGTGAGACAACTGGCATATTTGACAGAGTGAGAGAGTTTAAATTGCTGTCTTACTGGAGGTGTAAAATCACAAGGAGCAGTGCTGTCAAATGGATTCTTTGGCACATGCATATAGTATTTCAAAAAGTAGTATCCTTAGAATTCCTTATGCAAAATGTATGCATAAAAAACAAGCTATCTGACTGTTTGGAATGAAAATAATACCATCACATTATTTTCTTTGAATTATTGTTTACTCACCGAAATGCATGAAATATTTTTGAAATCCTGCAAAGAACTATGTGGATATTCATTATTTATCTATGAATAGTCATTCCATTAGAAATCATTTCAATTTAGAATCTTATCTGAAAGAACTTCCACTACTACTCTCCACATTTTGATGTCCTTTCCTATCACTTGATTTTGTAAAAATAGTTGTAGCATTTGGTTTTAGTTCACACAACAACTTCATTACTGGTTAAAATTGAGTCTTTGTTTTCAGTGTATCATAGAAACAAAATGAATAGTTGAGATAAAAATATACTGGTTCAAATGTTAAGGTAGGGAGAAATAAATTTGATTTGCAAAAGAGTACTTCAAGTCTCCCTGCCTTTGCTAGCATCAACGTAGAATTGATTTTCGTACTGTCCAGCAGTAAAGGAGAGAAGAGATCAGGTATTCCTCCCATTCCTCCCTTTCCTATCTAGATGTGTATATAGATAGTATAATTGTGATTAACTGAGTTTAGAAAGAGCTGGAACTTTTTAGCATCCCCAAGAATTAACATTGCAAACCAGAGCTTTTTTTAGTATTTGCTTATATCAGAATAATTGCATAAATCATTTAGGCATCAAGTTTGAATACATTTCAGAAGTGTCTCATATTTTTAATGTTAGAAGGTACCAGAGGAATCAGCTACAGATATTGCACAGAGAAGAAATAGCCTTTGGCAGGATGACTTCTAGACCAAACTCAAGATATTCTGGGACTTGAATTGAGAAACTTCTGAAACTTGAGTTTAGAATGTCTGCAAGAGTGTCCTTGATTTCTCTCTGATTCTCCAAAATCTACAGCCTCTCTGTGCCAGCGCGGAAAGATGACACCACATGGCTAATTGATACAAGTGAAATGTCACAAAGGGCTCTTTCCTTTGCAAAATCTTCCCTTGATAGAGAAACAAGAGGACTGGCTGCCTGTTTTGATTGGTATTTCTCCAAGTAATTATGCTTATATTGTTTTAGGATTCTGAATTACCTGAAGGTGTCCTCTAAATGTTAATTTCCTTTTACTGCTATGATAGGATATATTTTGAAACAATATGATCAAAGATACAGGATTTCTTAAGCTGAAGTAGCTTTGAAGATCATAAACAGACTTCTGGGAGGCAAAACCTACATGGAAATTATTTACTCAGATTAAGATGCAGAATTTGAGATGTCTCTGGTTATTTCTGGTAGGAAGATGACAAATATAAGGGCAGAGATAAGTAAGAGTTCAGGGATCTATATTCTGCATGACTTCTGGAATTTATTGCAATGGAATAAAGCCAAATTTTTGAGGAGCAGCTACTTCAGAATTCAAATGCCATTTTTTTTCCACTCAAAGGAGAATAACTAAAAGGAACTTTATCCTGAGTGTGATGTTTAGGTGTACTAAGTACTCCCTCACTTCATCTTGGGAAAATCAGTTACACACAGTTAATGAATCTGTAGTCTAGCTCTAACATCTTTATTTTTTTAATTTCAGAGGATTTTTCTTGCATTTGTCATGTTAAAATGTTTTATGTTATAAATATTTAAAGGATCATTTGGAGGTGACACAACTAACGTAGATAATGACTGTTGAGATTAGACTAAATTGTTAGATACATGCTAAAGGAAACACCAGGAAGCCTCCTATTTCAGGTGAACTGCTGGTAACCTCAGGCAGATACAGAATCAGAGACATCTATTTTAGGCACACTCCAATGCAGTTCTTCATGCAAGGCAAGTCTTATCCTCATGAAAGAAATTGTTTTTTCATTGTTTCATCTGCATGCTGTCATCACAATTAAAAAAGCTTTTCATGGAAAATTCTGAATTCCCCACTGTTAATTCCCCATTATTCAACACTAAACAGTAGTTCCTTCCTCTTGTCAGGGGGGGGTCTAGGATGGCAAAAAATAATACTACCATACAGAAGAGATATGAGCTAACTCAAGCTGATGAAATCTCAGTTATTAAGAAATGAAAATTTCAACACTGTTGAGGAAGTGTGTGTTATCATATAAAATATTAAGATCAACTTACTGTTTTTAAAGTTTTAACAGATAATTTTGACTGTTTTTTTGTCCTCTAAACATTCTGTGTTTTGGTGTAATTCATTTCACATCATGGAAAACCAATTATGCCTTTGCAATTAATGGCTTGAAGCATTTTAATTTCATTGAGGCTTAGGAGGCAGGAAAAAGTGCACAGAGGAGAAATTGTTTGGGGAAAACAGTTGGAACTGACAAAGGTAGCAAGGAATAGAGAGTTTGAATTGAAAATCTGAGACCTGGTGATTAGTAGTTTTTTAAAGGTGTCTTCTGCTGGGGCTTCGCAGCTAAAGATAGGGCCTGGCCTTCTTCCTTGCCAACCTCTTACAATGATGCATATAGTTCTTGTGCAGTTGACGCGACTGTTGTGGTTACCCACCTCGCTGCCCATGCAGGACTGAAAGGATTTTGCTGCTAGTCTACAATTTGCTGGTCTCCATATAAACCTAAGCATTATCATTAAACATCCTAGAGAGTTATGAAGTGCACACATTAAATGATTCACAGAGATAGAAATACTCGGAGTCTGTTTGTGAAAGATTCTTGCAGACTTTTAAAACTAGAATTTGGACAGATTTTTTTCAGTACAGATTTGGAATGAAGTCACAAAGTTTGGGCTCTACTAGCTGCCCAAACAACAAAATTGTCTTATCATAGCAACCACAGGGTTGTGGAAATGTTAGTTCAATTAAAACCTATTAATATTTTACTCCAAATTACATCACATGTTGGAAAGTGGAAACCACCTTTACTGCATCATGTGACAATAGTTTAGAAAGACATACACACCCTCTGCCAACAAATAAGAAACAGCCTTACGTCTGAACAGGAACATCATTAAAACTAGGAAAGCAACCCAATTTCTGCTTTACGGTTCAAAATCCCACTTGGTTTCCTCTGGCAGCAACACATCATGCACTACTACCCAAGTGATGCCTCTCCAGATTAATACAGGGAGCTATTGACAGTGTTAAAGGAAGGATGCTTTAGACCACAGAAGAAACACAAATCATTTAAAGGTCCCTCTGCACAGGTAAAGGCAAAGAAACTGGAGAAGGGCTAGGAGAATTGTAAGTTGGTGCTGCATTTCTGTTTCCCAGTAGGCACTGTTATATCTTCCAGTTTGCAAGGGAAGTCTAAATAGCAAAACATGTTGGAAAAGAGGTTGCTAGAGACTGGATTTGCTGCAGTGGGCAAGCTGCAGCCTTTTTTGTTGCAATTACAGTCACAGAACTGTTCTGGTTTCCCTTTCTACTGAGATTTGTTCTGGTCATTCCACAGTGCTCTATCGTAAAACCTCTGGTTGTTTGGTGGTGCGCTGGTGCCAAGATTTGATAACTTATTTTAAAACTCTGACTTATTTGGCTGTGTACTAGCAGCAGGATTTGATAACTCATTTCAAAGAAGCATGAAATAGTACCATCGGGCCATTAGCATTTCCAAGGCAAGTACTGTGCATTAGTCCGGGGAAAGGCTGCAGGTCACCAATGTGCTCTACTTTTGACAAATCTTCATGGGCTGTTTTTCCGAGATTGAGTTTGTACTTTTATTTCCTCCTGTGGAAGCCTACTTATTTTTCATTGATTTCCATCAAAGTAAGAAGAGCACTGATCCAGAAACAGTTCATGAATTGCATTATCCAGTTTAATTAGAGTGAACAGAAAGTTTCTCCACAGACAGAAGAGTCAGCATTCAGCCTAAAACGCAACTTTGTACAGTAATGGCTGCGGCTAGCAGTGAACTGATGTCACAGCCAGTGCCAATTACTCCTTCCACTTATTATGCAGTACATTAAGAACAAAGCTACAGCGTGCTCTCTGTTTGAATATTTAGTAATATAGAGTAAATAAGTCTGTTTAAATTTCTTTCTCAATACTAAACCATGTCAGAATCAGTCCAATAATAAGTCTATGTTTTAAGTCAAGTTCTTGTTTTGCTTTTTCTATTTGTCTTAAAAATATATTTGATATCAAGCCAATTAAACATTTGTAGTAACAAAGAGCTGACAAGCTGTATACACTGTTGTTACCTTGCGGCTGCAAAAATTTTATGGACAGGATATGAAATTTTGAAGTTCACTGATAAACCTGCACTTGGGAGAACATAAAGATACACACCAGCAGAGAACTGTGCCAGGGAAGTTAAGGGGAAAAGAGCATGCAGAAGCTTTCCCAGACCATGTAAGCTTAAATTCTGTGATTGTAGCATGGTGATACCCAAATACTTGCAAGAAATGAAATTATATCAGGTGGAAGCAGATGCCATACAAGCAGTTCTCAGATCCTGGCAATATATATACCTTGTGTCTCATTCTCAGTACGGACAAGTTCAGGGAGGGCAAGGTTTGGTAGAGTCAGGCCATTCTGGGAAATGTCATAGCTCAATTTCACTGTGATGATATTATATTGTCATAAAATAGAAAAAAAAATATTAAGAGATTGCAAACTCCCTATAGAACTTGTCTTTCAGCTTGAAATGGTGGGAAAACTACTGTATGATTAGACAGTATGAGGGGATGGCCAAGCCAAGAGTTAGGTCTCCAGAGCTATCCCAAATGTGGTACTTGTTTTTTTTTTACTTCTTTGGCTTGAAGGACAGCTTAGTTTCAACAGATCACAACTAGAGTATTGGGTCACATACTACCCTAACTGATCAATTACAACTAGCATTTACTAACCTTTGGCTTTTTACGCATAATGCCTACAGAACCCATACAGCATATTCTGGATTCACTGCTAAAATCTGTATCTTACCTTTGTAAAATGGTATCTTTCTTTCATATAAAGGAATGAAATACCAAAAAGTCAACATGTACTTTCCACTGGATCTGATCAACAGATGCTGGCAGTGGGACACAGAAACTAGATGCTTCTCAACGGAAGAGAGACTTTCTGACTGTTCCTTAACAAGGAGGACTAAAACAAACATAGTTGCAACTTTGGTACACCATCTTAGCTAGCTAAAAATACCTCCCTTTTGCCAATAGAGATTTATTCTGTGGCCACTTCCAGCTTTAGAGTATGCTTGTTTGGGTTGTCTCTTCCACCTGGGAACTGAGCTGGATACTTTTCTAGTCATTAATCACATATGATAAACACATCAAAAGAATTGAGAGAGTGAGCTACATCACACACTGTACATAAAGACAAAAAACCATGCAGGATTCTGTGGACTAGTATTGACCCGAAATGTAGTTTCTTCCAAAAGGCAGTACTATCACATTTTACAGCTGAAAACTACTTTACCAGTGAATGTACTTTTTATCCCTAGAAGATAAAAGTCATGGTAGCATCTGAGGCACAACAGAAACATTACCATTCAGATTTTCACATTTTGAGTTGTTTTGTTATGAAAGGTTTAATGTTGAGGCCATGTCTACAATGTGCTTAAAAGAAGGCTTGCAGCTTGCATAAACATACCCAAGCAAAGCATCAGTTCGCCAAGGCATAGACAGTCGTTTAGGCAAGGTCACACAGAGTTCAGTGTGAGCTGACCACCTGCATTACGGGCTCCCACATCGACTTTGCATCCCACATAAAGTTCTTTTCTGCAGCAGATGCACAGTCAGTGTTTGAGCTGTCAAACGTAAGTTACTTCAGCTGCAATCCCAGTACACAGGAGGACATGAGAGATCATAGGCAGGATAAAAATGGAGTAGCTAGTGAGTAGACTGCTTTACATTATTTTCACTGTTAAATAGCAAGCATGTAATTTTAAAATAATATCGGTGCAGCTTAAAAGCCTAGACTCAAATCCAGCACAGCGATCTCCTTTGTTTCACAGATCTGACCAATGAAGTTAGTGATGGCAGGGGAATAACATTCCTCTGCATGGAGGAAATCCGTGGCTGGAAGGTAGGTGGCACAAACAAACCCCTTCACACCTAGCAACATTTTTCCCGTTGAAATGCTATGTTGGTGCCTCTGTCCTGTTCCAGGATGATACACTGCAGGCAAAACTAGTTGACACATCTGCTGATCCGCTACTTCCAGCGTGTGTGGTCCAAGAGAGGAGCTGCACAGCAAATACATGATGTGCTACCAGCATGGCCAAAGAGCATGAAACTGGGCAGGAGGTGGAAGACTGAGTCTGTACTAAGTGAATGAGACCTAGCAGGCATGTGAAATTGAATCAAAGTAAAATGAAGTAGAATGGATGGATTAAAAAGAAAATTGATAGATAGTTTTTCTTAGTACATAGTTTGTGTAGAAATAAAAAAATCATAGGATCCTTAGGTATTTATTATGTCACATTAGAAGATCATTCTTGTCTCTTCAAGAATTTACAGCAACTCCTCACAATTTCTTTCTAAAAAACCTCACCTTTTTACCTTTTCAAATGCAAGTTGATTACATGCATAATATACAGTACGTGCTCAGTATTCATGTAGGGGTTTTGCTGGTGAGAATTTTTTCTTTTACTTTGATAACACTTTCTTAATTTGGAAATAAATCTAGCTTTAAATCTTTTCAAACAGAAAAACACAGTTCATTTACATGACCGTTCTCCCTATGAATCATATAATATACACTGAGAATCTGCTGTGGGGGAAAACTATTCTTACTTTTCCTTTGTGCGCTATAATATATCTGTTTCGGCAGCAGTAATTTAAAACTCCTAAATGTTGCTAATGAAATCCTCTATTATTACAGTTCTGGGGAAGAGATATTTAAATACATAGTTTCTGAAATGTATGGCCTTGGGAAATGTTAAAAAGGAGGCACTGAATTCTTTGAATTAGGAGAAGCAGTATTAAAAAAGAATATTACACATGAATTCTGCATGTGGGATTTTTTTTTTACTAAATGCTCCCAAGATATAATTCTTTTCTTAGATGCTGTGGGATTCTCATAAGCAAAAAGCTCTCCAAAACTAGTCAGTCTTTGGCATCACATATATATCCTTGTCTTAGTTGTTCAGTTGACATTTCTACTTCTTCTAGCACTGGACATCTAGAGGCAGTGTAGATAAAGCAGATATTTAAGCACAGGTAGGTCTGATATGCCTATGTGCGTGGCTGAAATGCACAGACAGGAAGCTGAGTGCAGTGCAGTGATGCTTTGAGTGGTTAAGAGGCACCTTACGGCCTGCAATGAGAGCATCGTGGCTACATTCTCAAGGTTAATCAATAATCAGGTGAAGTTGTTACCACAGAATCAGACAGGCAGGAGCTCTTGATTTTCTTCTGCCTGCTTATATAGCATGCGGTACAGTCTCTTAGTCACATGAGCGCTTTTACCAGGTAACTTTCCTTCTATTCTAGATGTAGGAATGCTGATGTCGCACAATGCCCTTTGCTCTCTTCCCATGCCACATAACAGTTTTCAAGGATTTGTGTGTTTTCAGTAAGGATTAAGTTTGTGAGTAACTAAGTCTCTCTAGGGAGAGAGAGAGATTTTTGTGTGATGGTATACAGAAAGATGATAAAAAAAGAGCAAATATTCCTGTGGATTACTCATGACAATGTCATTATGTCATTGCCTGAAGTCTAGGGAAAATTATTTTCTTTACCCCGATGGTCCCATGAATTACAAGAATTAGGTATTCTTGTAGAATTCAGCACACAGTTGAATAGAAGTCACATCTACTGTTTGATCTAGCATTGTACGTGTGCCTAAACCTAATTTTTTTCTTTGCTATTCCATTTTCTGTACTCGGTCATCATTGATCCCTTAATCTGAGGCACTAAAGACTGACTGCCCCCATATTGTGTGTAGATAAGTACCTTCTCTGAAAGGAAATGACATGGACTGGTACTGTGATGGCATTCCTTGAGCAAAAAACTTCTTTGCAGTTTGCTAGTTATATATAAACAATTTTATAAATTGCTTATATTTATTTTACTCCAAAATGTTCTCTCAGGGATGTCTAAATGTGTTTCCACTTAATAATACTTCTACTTAATAATAAGTCGACTTTGATTTCTACCAGAAAAACTTGGTACAATGAGACATACTAATAAGCACAGCTGTATGTTCCTTTCTTGCATAGAGCCTTTTTGCATAAGTGTTGAACAATATACTTTTTAATTCTTTCTTAGTTTAGCATCTTAAAAAATACAAAAAGAAAAATAGCACTTATGACGTTACAGTTTGAGCATGCGCTGTGTTGCGAGAATCAGCTAGTGTATTTTTCTTAGAAAAATACTAGAAGCTTTATAAGACAATTTGAGGATACAGAAAGAAAACCTTACAGGGAAACACTAAAAGTCCCTTTGTGAGATTCCTCTGTGAATTCCAAATATATTGCACATATAGCAGAACCGGCCATTGCAAATTCCCATGTCATTTGAAAAATCATTCTAACAAACACCAGTTATTAAAAACATCTCTGAAATATTATCTTGAAAAGCTGAAGACCAAAGTTTATGTCCCTGAAATACATGAAAGGAAGAGTAGCTAGATTAAATATCTCTAATTATGCTGTGGCTGCAGGGTTGCAGCTGGTAGGCCTGGAAATGAACCCGAAACACTTATTTTTTTCCCCAAAAATATCCACCATTAGAAAGCCAATGTATAATAACGGATGATCCAATAGTTCTCCCACCTTTAGTATAATTGTTTTATGAGCTGAAACACACCTTGTAATCATCATACATACTCAGGATTGTCTCACAAAACCACCATAACTAACTGTTTCGCTCTGGACAGAATATTCAAGAATGTCTTCTCTTTGCCGGACTTCCCAATCAGTTGTCTAATGCTTTAGGAAAACATCAGCTGATAAAACAGATTCTGAGTGGGAAAGCACTTGACTGAATGTTACAGTCATTGCCAGTGAGAAACCCACAGTATCTCATTCAACAGTAATGGACACTGGGCCTAGAGGGAGAATAAAGCTAAGAAAGAATTAACTCATCTGAATCTAGTCAAGGATAGAGATTGAATTTTTTCGTACGTTAATTCTACTATACACATTCCATATGGCAAGTATAATGGAAAATAAAGAAAAAATAAGGTTAGTTTTTGTAAGGTCTTCTAAATATAGAAAAAAGATAAATGCTGTTTTATCTAATTGTTAAAGACACTGCTAAAAAATAATGATTAAGCAATGCAGTGTGGCGAGAGCAATAGAAAGTAGGTTAATCATCTGAAGCTCATGCAAGCCATGTTAGCCTCAGTTAGTCTTTTCCCTAAGGTATAAACATAATTTGAATTTCAAAAAAGAGCTTAACAGAACATAGTTCTTTCTTTTATGTTAAATAAGGATTTGGACCATAAAGAAATCACCTTTACCTTTTCTAAATTTCTGTGTAATCATCTGATCTGAGCTAGTAGCCTAAAATTGGGTAGTGTGAATATTCCCCATTAGCTCCAGAGAAGGCCATGGAAAAGCTCCCACCAAACTCTGAGTCCTTGGTCCAAGATACTAAGTACTTTGAAATTCTCATGCAGATAGACAATCTCTGCTAAATGAGAAAGCTTTTATGTTATGCTATGTTACATGTATATGCTCTCCATTCCATGGGGATATAAATCCATACTACATCAGTGAAGTCAATGTAGCTAATTTATACCATCTGGGCATCTGACACAAAAAATAGCTACAAAATTATTTCCCAATGTAATGTTCATAGAGATGAAAAGCAAACCTAAGAAGAAAAAACCCCCATAATTCAACCCATGACCATGTGTATAGAACAGCAGTGTTTATTTTCAGGTTTTTTCTTTTTACTTCTAGATTTTAAAAATTCCAAAACTCAGTTTTTCCTTTCACAATCAGTAATAAAATGTAATACTGTAGGACTGAGGAGCTGAGGTCTAGTGAGGAATAATAGACTACATTAAATCTAATTGATCTTAGGCAGCCATCAGGGATATTCATAACAATGAGAAGTGACCTTAAAAATACTGAGCTCTTGCATTACATTTGTAGGATGGGTGAATGTTCTCTCTCAACTCCCCCTCCCCAGCACTCTTTACTTTTAAAAATTTAACTTTTGCATTGCTGAGAATGTTATGTTCTTCATTTGGAAAGGAAAAAGAGCCCATTTATAAAAAAACCCATTATTTTAGTTGTTTGTAAGTCCAGCATGGCTGATTTTGCTTAATTTTCATGGCTTCAAAAGTGACTGGTTTTATAAATTTTATAGTAGTAAAGAATGTACTGAACTCACATAAGTGACTAAGCTCCTTGAGCCAAATTATGTCTTGCAACTTCTGTTCCTCAAAATCAAACTCAACAAAAATGACAAAAAATCTAATTATAATTGAACAAAGAGTCACACTACTATGCTACTATTGAAACAAATTTGCTAAAAAAAAAACCCC
>VYZV01043376.1:20635-40365 GCA_013401275.1 Pandion haliaetus | reverse complement strand
GAAAAAAATGCAATCTTGGAAAACAGCCATTCCCCTGCTGCCAGTAGAATTGAGCCTCATGGCTTGGGAGGGCAATGAGAGTTTCAAGTGTTGTTTGTGTTTCTACAGCAGGTGGTGGCTTCAGAGCTCACATTGCCTCCAAAGCCACTTTTTCTAGTGGTATAACTACTACTATGCCTTAGTCAACAGCGGCTCACTTTGGGTAATTTTACTGTCCCTGTCAGATACGATTTCATCAGGGCAGTTCAGAGAATAGTTAACTGCTCAGTTACTGTGTTTTGCACTATTCCATTGCTATTCCACTGTCGTCCGTATCATTGAAGTTGTATTCATTTACATGAATAGCCATAAATAGCAATGATCTTGGATGACTTCTTTTAAGGTGAGTATGTGAGAATAGGCTTAAAGGTGTGTGTGCAATGATACTAATGCCGCTATGGATTACTATACTTAAGGGATGAATAGATTGGTGCAAAATAATTTATTTTTCAAGGAAGAATAAAGATAGCAGGGAATTTGTACTGCATGCTACACTAAGAAATTAATCATAAATTTTCCTCAGGAATTAATCCTGCTTTATCACCTCTTAACTGCTTACTGCTGGGAGCCTAGTCTAAAGTCAGTGGTAATACCACTGACATTTATTGCATAACCAGCTAGTATAAACTTTTCACCCTCTTACATTGCTGTAAAACAGCTCTACCAGATATGGAGCACTAAGGAAAAGGCACATCCGCTGTCACAGCCTGTGTTTGGTGACCTTCAGGGCACTGTCTGAGACCTGCCCAGTTATGTAGGCTTGAGGGCAAAAATAACCACATTTTGGAACTCCAGAAATTGTTTTGTCCAGGAGCAGTTAGAATAGTTCATATTATTATGTTACTTACATATATTTAAAGCAGTCATCTGAAGTAATTTGAAAGCATCATACTGTCTAGCAGCTATTTTTTGTTTCTGTATAATTTTATTGCTATTTAAATATTCCTATTTTTCTGCTTTATTCTTAATATTAATTGTATTTATTTGCTATACTTTGTTTTAATTTAAAGTGTTTCTGGGTGGAGGCATATCCTGTTTGAAGGCTTCATCTTGGCTGGATTTTTAAATGCTGCAGTGATATAATTAATCATGAAATAGTCTGCAAAGTTTGGATTAAGAAGTGGTTATTATTTCCTCTCTATACTGAAAACCATGAAAACCAGTTAAGTTCTCCAGTCTAGAGTGGGTTTTTGACCTGTATGTATCTTTGAAGCAGGCACAACAATGCTAGTTGCTCTCCAGAAGTCACAGACAGTGTACCTGAGTCTCATCTCACTCAAAACCAAAGGCAAAATCCCTCTAAAATTTAGTCAGAGAATGATCATGGACTGAATTTTGGAGGAATAGTGTCATTTTTTTGTGTGTTCCATTTCTGAGATAAAATTGCTACTTGCTGCCACTCAGAATCCTATTCTATACATTATAATGAAGTGATTTTGTAAACTTTTGATTTTCTCATTCTCAGTCTGTACTGGAACCATTTACCATTTGTGTGTGTGTATAGGCACACCTATGTATACACATGCACAAGTGATTGAGAGTCTGAAAGGTGCCTTGTAAGCCATATAAAAGGTCAATGAGATACAGTGCAGATCCATGGTATGGTAATTTGCATGCTTCCTACATTATTTCACCTGTCCTCTGCCTAGTAACCCATTTCCGTAAGACTTACTCAAATATTTAAAATTTCTAGGCAGCACATTTCTCATATTTTTTTCCCCAGATTAGCTGTTCAGAGAAATATGTCTGTTTTCTCCTTAAATTTGGACTCCTTCCAAGCAATAAATCATTCCTGCCTGAGGCTGAGGACATGACATACTGAGCTATTGACATATTTTGTTGTACCTTAATATATAATATTAGTAATTCCTGCTATCCTGTGCCTCTACAAGGATAGAAACAGGAGGTCTGCATCCCTGGAAAGGGATGATTTCTTGCTTTCCAGTGAGGTAATCAAGACTTGATTCTATCAAGGGAATGGCCCAGGGCACTATTCTTTACCACCTGACATTTCATGCAGAGAAAAGGCCATTTCTTATTCAGAGGAAAGGCCAACAGCTGGAATTACAGTAACGAAAATTTGTTATATAAGCAATAAACTGTGCAGTAAGTTGGGGCATGAATTTAAAGTATTACTTTCTTCTCTTAAAGTATCTACACAGAAAACATAAGTCTTCTTAAGCAAAAGAATAGAAAAGTCAGCAGACCCGTTCCCTANCTTACGGAGTTATTTGGATGACTTCCTTTGACCCTTGTTTGCTTGCAAACAATTCTATAACTGTATTTAGAATGTAATATATAATATATATATTTAGCATCCAAAACCATGCAACCTCCTCTTTCATATTAAGGGCCATGGGAAGTAAATGTTGATTTATAATCTCACACGTGGACACGCATAAAGAGATACAGACTCTCATCTTAAAGTAACAGCAATAGTCTCAGTAACAGGCATGGACTGAATTGCAAACTCCTGCCTTAGTTTTGGATTTAAGGGTTGAGATGTGGTTCTCCCTTTCATTTAATCTTCTTAGAAACCTGTGGCTTTCAAGTCTTGTAGAAAGAACATTGTACAGGGTGCTGTAGGAAGGTTTATTTCTGCTTACTTGATTGGATTACTGTGTGCAAGAAAAACAATGGTCAGCATATCAATGGCAAAATGGTCTTAAGGCAAGGCAGAACATGCAGCATTCGAGAGAAATGTGGCAGATACAGCAGCAGTGAGGCTTGGTGGAAACTGGCAAACAAACCAGATACCATATATGAAGCGCTTATTTAGTGGCATGCTGTTTTTGAAACATCTTCATGAGCATAATATTGTTAGCAGCCATTTTTGCCAAAGTTTTAAATGTTAGTAGATTTCCTGCTTAAGAGTTCTTCCCATCATTAACATTGTTGTCCCTCCTTAAAAATATTAGGAGAAATAGTAGGGAAAAAAGTGAAATTGGACTTGAACAAACCTGTAGGTGTAGATTTTTACTATTCCACAAATTTTTTTTTTTTTTTTCTTTGTGAGGGAAAGGACTACACTGAATTTATAGTAGAGTTGAAGTTGATGGCAAGTTTTGCTGTTGATTTTGATGAAAGTGAAATTAAGCCCAAAAGTCAGGACATTGAGAATTATGATCATGCTGCTTCTCTGGTCTCTCTCTGCCACTGTATTATTCCAAGCCACTGAACTGGTCTCCTTCCATATTAAATCACCCCTAGCAAACAAACAAAGCAATTTCTTTTGGACTCAGAGCAAGCAAAACAGGCTTTATCAGCTTTCTGTGCCCTTGGACTTAAACTGGAAAAGGGCACTCAGTCCTTCACAGCCTGATCTGTCCTGTCATGTGGGTAGTTTTTGGATTACTGATAAATCTCAAAGCAATTATTATATGGTGGGCCCGTAATAGTCTCTTCTTGGACACCTCATCCCATTGCTGCCTTCATAATTTTTAAGGGTCCATCTCTTTAAGGGGAATACTGGGTATGGTAAAGTCAGTTAATAACTTTCTGAAATGTAGGAAAAGCTACTGCTCTACAATTAGTTAATTAGTACACATACAGGCACATTTTTGTGAGTGATATAGTGGAAGAGAACTCTTCTCTGAAAAAGACCTGGTCTTCCTGTAGAAAAATAGTATACAAAAATAAAAAGGCAGACTAACTAATTTTCAGATTTAGTTGATCTGCATTCAAAATTGCCAATGAGAAGTTGAAGACTTAGACAATTGCAGAATCCAACTCTTGACTCCAGATTCATCTGGCTTAGCTGTGCTGCCTGACCTATGAATATAGTCTCCTCAGGTTACTTTTGTGATCAGTCCAGAGAAATGGAACATTTTTATAGTGTGATGTGGATCTTTATTACATAGATTAATCCTCTCTTGACCTGAAATTGGGCAAAGTCAATCTGGGCAATTACCTACAGCAATAGGTTGGTAAAATCTGAAAAGCCATCTCCTGTGCTTTTGTTGCAATAACCTGAATATATATCATGGTGTTGCCTCTTCTAACACCTGAAACTGTGGTGAGGATGACAACCTGACGTCATTTTGCACAGGGTCACCTTCAAGATAGGGGTGATTCAAAATATTGTTTTTCTTCTGCCACTAAGCAAAATAAAATGCTTATTTATGTGTTATTCAAGTCTCTAAACATTTCATTTGCTCCCTTGGTATTCAGGTCGGTACATAGATATCACATGTGGTTCCAAACACGTGCATATGGCAAATAAGCTATTAAGTGAGTCTTACTGTTATTTATAGAAAAGTCACTGGCACTGCAGCCACAGAGACTGTTAGCATACATGACTAATAGCAGATTTTTCTGGGTTATCTTTTTTATAAGATGAGGTATAATTTTAACTTTCAGGGTATTACAGTATTGGTTAAATAATTAACCTATTCTTTAATTAATTCATTAAATTTTCATTAGCCTTCATTGTGAATGACTGAGCATTTACAATGAATGAATTAAATTGTATACAGCTTCTAAAATAATGAGGAAACCCTTGTTAGGATTCTGCAACTCCAGCTTCCAAAGGAAAAAATGAGTGGTTAATTATGAAAATTCAGATTACATTGTTGTTGCTCCATCTGCTTTTCACTGCCTTTGGAAGTTTGTTCGTCACAATTAGATGCTAATTGTTGTTTTCAAATATTTTACAATATAGTGAGTGAATAGAGCGTGCCCTGAGGAAGCGTATGGGTACACAGTCCCTTAACAAAAGGAAATCGGGTTGCAGCCACAGCTCATTCAGACTTGTTGGTTGAGTTTGGGCAAGTAATTTCTTTCACTATGTCTCAGATACCCTCACACTTGTAAAATCATATGTCTGCCTTATTAATTTGTGAAGAGATCCTAGAAGTCCTTGGGTGTCACCCCATTAAAATAATGGGTGCTATAATGTCTATGAGCAGCAAGAAGACAGTGCATTTCACTTCCTGTTGCAGTGTGTTCTGACTACCACCCTTTTTTAACATCCTCAAAGTTGTCAAAGTAGAGATTATAGCATCATCTTGTATCAATATAAGGATAAAAGAGTAAGGCATAAAGGTAGGAAATTGGTAATGAGAAACAGGTATTTTTTAAAAGGCAAAATTCCTCCCATTATGTTAAGGATTTGATGCCATACTGCATTCTTATACATGTGTGATTTCATATTAACCAGAGATTTTTGTACCATACATACCACTGTCCATTTGCCATGGAAAACCTGAATTTTACTGTCTTCTCTTTGCTAGGCACCCCTCTGAGACATAAGTACATTCTTCCTAGGTGTAGGCGATGGTATGCAGAGGACTGGCAAATGCCAAGCCTCAGCCAGAGCTCCCTGACCTCTTCTAAGGCCAACGCTGGCTGCAATTTATTCACCAAGCCTCTTACAGCAAAGGGAGAATAAGGAAAACCAGCAGGTTTTGGGCAAGGAGCCATAACTTCCTGGTTTTCCTAATATCTTGACATTTCTGTTCTGATGTGTCAGGTTTGCCAGGTGCTCTCAGAGGCTGAGATTATTGTGTCACCATTTCCCACAGTGCAGGCCAAGAAACCCTTTCTGGCAGCCTGTGAAAGACCACATAGCAAAGTGCTTCCTGGCGCCAAGACCAGGAGAAGAATCTGTTCTTTCAGCTCCAAATGTTAGCCAGGGATTGCATGTTTCAGAGAGCTGACCAGCTGCATGGGGCTGGATTTCTGTTTCCAGTAGGTGTATGTCACGATTGTTTCATGGCTTTTGGACAGATTCAGAGTGCTAGAAGAAGTTTATGTAATTACAGCACACTCTGTGCAGAAAGCAATGACCATTAAGATGCTGCTTGGCAGCAAACATTGTGGAAAAGAGAAACAGGATTTTCTAAGTCTTGATGACATCTTGTACCTTGCTGACTTTTTTTATTGGAAGGGAGTTATATTGCCCAATATTAACCCTCCTAGCAAGGAGAACATTGCTGGAAATCTAGTTTTTCTACACTTGAGAAAAACAGAACTATTACCATAGGATGTGTGCTATGCTTCTAATGTAAGAAGTTTACTCAAGTTTATGAAGCTACATGGGATGAATGTAAAGCTCAGTGTTGAGCAGAACTGCTCATTTCTGTGAGCAGAAATATATAGAGAATATATCTGTGTTTATGAATTTTACTTTTGGTAAAATGCAGCACCATTTCCTGTGAAAAATGTTGTTGCCTTATTCAGTGTACTTCCAAAATATGGCGCTCTATAGATAAAGTTGTACGTCCACTGGGTGAATTTATTCCTCGTAAAATGCATAAAAGCTTAAAAAAGAAATATACGAGAATTGTTTTTCACGTGACTGAACTGTGTTTGTTGACTGCTGGCAGTGCTCCCCTAGGCCTATGGTGGCAGTTCTGTTGGTTTTGATTAGTTCCACTTGGACATTGTGTGTCCAGGCCAGCATGAACCCTCCAAACTGGAATTTAGGAGAAAAAATTTAATTGAGATCAGAAGGTAAGATCAGACACAATACTGAAGGCTCCTTATTAGCAGAAACAGTTCTGTTTCTGATGTTTTCCAGTCTTTTTCTTTAGCAAGGTTGCTAGCATCTCCAATGCAGCATGTATGCCAATGATACACTTGTCATGAAGTAAGCTTTTTTTATTAATGCTGCTATCACATAAATCCCACTCAAGATACAGGAAAAGCATTTTGTCAGAGGCAGATTCAGTCAACCATGTGTGGTTTGGGACTTTTTGTGACAGTTGACCATTTGCATCACATACTTAAAAGTTCATGGCCTGATTTTTTTTTCATTGTTTCACTAGTTCTGAGTATATTGGAGTATAAGGTATAGTTCACAAAAAATGCATATAATTGGATATGTGGCAAGCAAAATAATAATTTACGGAGTCTATTTCTTTATCCTGTGAGTCAGGAAAAAAACTGGTAATGCAGTTTATATAAGGTTTCAACAAAACTATATCTGAACAAAGCTAAAAGAACCCTTCAACCTTAAAGTATTAGCAAGTCTAAATTACTATTCTAAATTACTCTTCTAAGACACTGTGGAATTAATCATGACTCACATATCAGTGGATCACAAATTAGCAGCCACAGAAATAAACAATGGTTTGCTATTATAAAAGATACGTGTCAGGAGTTGCTCAGGACATTTGTAAGTGTTATGTCAATTAGGAGTCTTGAGGTTAATATTTCTGCTCATGTTGTTAAAAGAAGAGCTGAGGAAAATCAAGAGAGAGGTTCAAATGTCAGCTTTCACTGTCACATGTGCAGTGTTTTGCTGATAGGTGTGCAGATGCATTTTAATTGGGTCCAAGATGCAGCTTGCATATGCTTGCTCTCTGTCAGTATAATTGAGAAAATTGCATATTTACAGTATACCTAGGGCATTTAATCTGTATAATGACAGCAGAGCGTTTCTGCTTACCAAAGAGGAGAAATCAGCATAGCCAAATGTGTGTGCATTCCTGCTATGAGGTGTTTCCGTTGCAGATACAGGCTACTCCTTGGGCAGAGACAGACATAAATAACAGAACAGTCTCTTCCCTTTTTTTATGTCTGTATTTAAATCTGTGAAAGAGTGTCTGGTTCTCAGAGGACAGCTCCTCTAGAAGAATTTGTTAAGGTTGCAGAGATGTTACTCATCACACTTGTCCCCAAATAAATGCAGTGCTACAATAACGGTACTACCAGTTCTTCCTCAATCAAAAACTTTTTGTGTGTATTGAGAGACTGAAATCAGAAAGACAATGTGTAATAGTGCCATCTGGTGACCTTCTTTCAGATTGTGGGGTGAAAATATGTGATTCAACATAAGACATTTCACTTAGTAACACAAAAAGCCTTTAAACTTAATTTTTTAGGTTCAAACTCCCTCAAAGTTAAGAGTTATCAAAACAGAATATTGTTTCAGCCCATTAGACATAGCTGAAGGTATGCTGTTTCAGTATGGGTATAAAATGCTGGAGGGTGTTTGTTTGTCTAGTAATACTGACATTTGAAAAATAGAATGGGTTTTACATATCCTGATAGGCATATGTGGCTTCTTATTTCAGCTGAGAACTGTGGTACCCAGATGGTTTGATGATGAAATCAGAATACTATTAAAACACTGTTTTCTCCAGCAAGTAGAATGACAGCTCCTGTAACAGGCCAGCCTTGCTGTTGTTCATTAGAGCTGTTTCATCACAGCATTTGTCGCAGGGCTTGATCCCCTGTGGGAGCAGCAGATTCTCTGCACTGCTGCAAGCCATGGCATGCAATCACTTGCTTGATCTTTAGCTAATGGGGCTCAAGATGCTGTTCAACTTTTCAGCTGAAAAGAGCAACAATAAAATATAAATACAGGCTCCTAGCTTTGCAGGTGAATGTCTTAGAAGTCTGTCTTTGTGTCCTGGCTGGGCCTACTCAGAGAAAAGACAAAAAAACTGATAATGTGTTTGCTCAACAGCAGTTGAGATAATGAAACATTTTTTTCTAGATATGTTTCCCATTTTCTCTACCTTCTTGCTTTTTGGTGGGGCAAGGAAGGAGATACAGTTCTTTTGGTTTGAGAACTAAGTAACAGAAGATAAGTCCATGTACACTGTAATTATAAAATATGGTGTCACATTTCCTTCACAGTAATTACAGTCACTTGAAATAAGAAACACCCTTCACCTGACTATGCAGATAATTAGTTATCCAGACTTTAGGCCAAAAGGTAATAAATGCTGGCACAGATCAGTCATCATGTATATCATGTACAACAAATAAGTTTATGTAAAGGCCCAGATGTATGTGGGATGATTTTCAGTAAGTTACCAAAGTTGCAGATATAACAATAAATATACAAATAAATAAATACTTTTAACAGGCAGACTATACTCACAAATAGTATGATTTTAGTTTCGGACAGTGGTAAAAATAAATACTGCAAGGCACACATCTGCAAGAGTATTTTGCACTTCAAGACCTTGAATTGTGGAAGGCAGATGCCTATGTTAATTTTGTAAGCTTGAAAGACAAGACTATTATAATTTCCATTTTTAGCTTTCTTTTTGTATTGAAGGAACTTGATTTTCTATATTACTCTTCTGAGCAGAGAGAATGTAAGCAAGCTTATTGCAATAAACAGCTTTCATTAAAGTACCTCTAATGAGGTTCTGCATTTAGAATCACGCCAGGGCTGAAGCTGATGCTACATGTGGAGATTGTCCAGTCCCACCCCACCTCAAGAAGGCTCAGCTACCACAGGTTGCTCAGGGCCATGCCTGGTTGGATTTGGATATCTCCAAGGAGGAAGACTCCACACTGCCCCTGGGAAACCTGTTCCACTGTTTGACCACCCTCACAGTAAAAAAAGATTTTCTTCCAAAAGTTAAGAAGAAATTTCTTGTATTTCAGTCTGTGCCATTGCTTCCTTTCCTTCCCCTGGGCACCACTGAGAAGGGTCTGGCCCCTTTACACCCTCGTGTCGTGTATTTACTCACATGTGTAAGCTCTTCCTGAGCCTTCTCTCCTGTAGACTGACCTGTCCCAGCTCTCTCAGCCTCTCCTTCTGTGACATGCTCTGGTCTGCGTACTACCCTGAACACCTGGAATGGTAATCAGGCAATTATTTTTCTTTCCTGTGGGAAAATTCAGGAATTCATCCTCTTTCCTGAGACTGAAAACTGTCAATATTTTACATCATTATTTTTGTATCTGATTATTAATTTTCTGTGGGTTATCCGAGATTGCCATTAATTTTATACAGACCCTCCTCACATTTGTTTTGTACATTCTCTCTGTCTGCAGTTTCTGTGTCCCCGGCAACTATTTTTCCCCTTCTTAAATACGTTATCCCAGAGGTGCTACCACTGTCAGTGATGGGCTTGGCCTGGGCCAGAGGTGGGTCTTACTTGGAGCCAGCTGGCATTGGCTCTGTTGGACATGGGGGAAGCTTCTGGCATCTTCTTACAGAAGACACCCCTGTAGCCCCCCCACTACCAAAACCTTGCCATGCAAACCTAATGCAACATGAAGTGAAAAGGAAGCAAGAAATTAAATTAAGCTGAGTCACATGCACAGTCCCTGCATCGAGGTAGCTAATTGTGTATCAGGCAAAATTCTTGTTAGTAACCTCAGAGTTCAGTTTTTAGGCAATATGTGTTTTTATGCTGTGTATTACACGTTATAGATACTCTTGTCCCAGATCAATGTTTTATATTTTGCAGATTAATATATTTCTGATATATTTCAACTTAAACAACTGTTCAGAAAGGGAAATTCTGCTCTGTGCAGCACTAGGTTTGAGGGAATGATATGGGGATTTGCTTTAACATTGGTCTCCTGGACTCCCTGCCTGCCTATTTAAGATACATTAATGGAAACACACAAAAAAATGGGTATCTGGAGAGGAGATAAAAGAACTCATTAACTGATGTCCATGAAGTGCATGATATAAGCCAAAGGAGAACAACCTGCCCTTCTGGTGCAGATGGAATGAGAACTAGTGGGGAATGGGGAGCTTTTCTTACAGGGCTACAAAGTAAACAATGTCTGTTGAAAATGCTTGAGTTATGCCACTTTTTAATAGCATGAACCCATTCCTACAGATCAGTTTGGCTGTCTTGCACAACACAGCCCCATGGCTTCCTCTTGTTGGAGAAACTCTGAGTAGTGCAGAGCTGCCAGAAAATGTTCAGTCCAGGAGAATGAAAAGCAAAGTGTCCTAAAGCACCACTAATGCCAAGTTCTGGAGAGTTGGTGTACATTATATAAATCCTTTAATCTCTCCGATTTCTGTTGGTGCGTGAGCCTGGTATGAAGTATCCTTGAGATTATGAAGAAACAAGGTTAATGGGGACAAAACCTACTTTTATTTTATGTGTGATTATATCTAAAACCAGGCAGCCTGGTGTCAACTTTTCTGAAATTTTGCTTTCTTAATTGTAGACTCAGTTTTTTAAAGACCATTGACACAAGGGGAAAGTTTTTGAGAAGTTTCAGTAGCCATTAGCAGGGCAGGTGCATTGTCCATCACAGTAGGAGCTTTGTGATCTGCCAGCAGAAACAGGCAGATATACTCAGTCACCTGTTTTCTGGTAACAACTTGCTTTTTGCAGTAGACATGTAGTTTTGGCATATTGTTTTTGTTGTTGCTTGATGCCTATGAAGCCTCTTGTGTGCAAGATAAAAGCAAAGCACATAAGATTTGTGTGTAAGTAAATGAATTATTCCAATGAGACATAAGGAAATACAGTTTTAATGATAATAAACTATGAACCATGTGAAAAATATTTATACCCGATGTAAACAGTTAATACTTTGCTTGTAGCATCGTACCTTAGTACCTGGCCAGCTATAGCAGAAAACAGATGAAACAATATTGTGTGTAAGTTTTAGGAATTACTTTAAGCAATCTTTTCTCCCACTCTGAAGTTATCTAGAGAAACATACCAATCTCTGCTGAACTTTTGTTCAGGCACAGCATAAAGAGGATCAAAATCAGTTGTTTAATTGCTTTAGATTGCCATTATGAGCTGGCAACACTAACTTGGCGCAGTGGAAGCCAAATGCCTTCTGTGTGAGCAATCTCTGAAGTATTAACTAGGACTAACTGAACGGATATGTTTACCATAGCAGTGACATCTCATCAAGAACTTGGACATCCCGGCAACTCTCAACAGCTTTAAAATTCAGTCATCTCCCCCATTTTTTTTCTGAAATTACTACTAATAGAGCCTGTTTCTGGGCAACTGATTTTTCTTTCTCATTAAATGAAAATAAGTTTACTTTCACCTTTGTTTTACCAACTGTTTCTTCCTCAACACATTTATTCTGTGTGCCTCACAGATGTTTGACATTTTTCCTCTTAGAATGAAAAAACCACACCCTTGTGTTTGCCTACAGTTACAGCAGCATTTTCAATTGTAAATGTAAATTGTAAATTTTCAATTTGGAGGGCAATAGTAATGCATAGAAGGTCATATCTGCTTGCTTGCAGTTACAACAAGGTGAGATTTGTCTGGCATAAGACACATCCAGTATGGGTATTGTGATCTGACTGTCTTTATAGGTGCATCTACAGCAGATATTGAAGTAAAAAATTCCTGCATTGTACCCAGGAAATGCCTTTTTTTCCCTGCTATGTGCTGGAGGAAAGCATAGAACTCGATCAGAGGTAAACTGCTATATTTAGACAGATGCACCCCATCTCAGTCACCTAAACAATTTTTTTTGAAAAATTCTTTACTCACTGTAAAGAATGAGGTTTCAGTCAATTTTACGGCTAATTGCAGAGCAAATTTGCAAGGAAAACATTTCTATTTAATTTTTTTCCTGTTAGATTTCATGGCTAAACAAAAATAATCAATTAATTAAACAGCCCTAGCACCAGCTGCTTTCCTGCCAATTACTGGACCATGTCTGACAGTGCCTAAACGTGAAGATCCTTCTAAAACAGACAAATAGCGGAGCAGGTATGTGAGATGTGGTGAAGTGTAATGGGGTGCTGCAACCCACCTTTTTGGTCTGCCTTGTTCACTACCACAGTGAAGACGCTCCACATATGGCAGCACAAACAGTCCTTAGAAGAGTGACCAAGATTACTAATATGGTATTGACCTCTGTCTGGGAGCCTTTAGCTACCAACTGTGAAGGATAGGTAGGACATAGTTTTCTGCCTAATGCATGGCAGGTATTAGGAGGACATTCCCACAAAGCCTTAAATCAGACTGAATTTCAGTTATTGCAAGAAGCTGGTGAATACCTTCTGTATCCAAATCACAGTCACAAGGATTTCAATTGCCACCCCCTTTGTTCTACAGCAGAAAGCACATCACCACATCAGGAGGAGTAGAAAGGATTAAAACAATTGAATTGTAATGAG
This sequence comes from Pandion haliaetus, assembly GCA_013401275.1. Classification (NCBI taxonomy): domain Eukaryota; kingdom Metazoa; phylum Chordata; class Aves; order Accipitriformes; family Pandionidae; genus Pandion; species Pandion haliaetus. The sequence continues at coordinate 27,509 of VYZV01043376.1, read as the reverse complement.
TGACTGCCAAATGCACTGTAAATGATCAAGAAGAGGGAGAAGGAGTAGAAAAATCAGCTGGCAGGCATTGTAGCATTGCCATTTTCTATCTGCCATACACCAATGATAGAAAAATGTCCTAAATCTTTATAAAAATAGAACTAGTGTACCGAAGAGTTAAACAGGATGAATGGCAGCTGTCAAGCAAAAGAGTTATTTGCAGTTTTTAATGAGTTGCTTAGGAATAGGCAGGAACAGGCTAGTGGCTGCTGTGGGCTTGACTGAAATAGACACACCCAACAGTTTACTTATTTCAGGTTTTTCTACTCATAGCTTTATGTCCATGTGCTAAACATAGAAGTATTTATAATAAATCGTCTTAAGATACACCAACGCTTAAAATTCCATAGGAATCACAGCACACTCACTGCTAGGACACGGTGCAGAGGGCAGTGAAAGCTGTGGTTTGCTAATGTCTGTCACACCAATATTCAGTGCACTGTAGTGGTTTCAGTTATCTACAGGAGCTGCTGTGGCATTGCAGTGTTCTTTGCATTCAGTAGTAAAGGGGCAATTTTAAAGCAGTTGTCTAGTTCAAATGTGGTAAGATTTAAATTTTTCTTGCAAGGAGATTTATCTGTGTAGGAGTCCTCACTGCATTGCAATTAACTAGGCACTCTGCATAAATTATGGTGGGACTAAGTAGGGCTGTGCGGGGTTGTTACTCGACAAGAGTGGCAGAAACATATCTGTTCCACCACACACTGTCATAATATGGACTGTGAAGCAAGAGCACCTTGCGGCTAGGCATACTTGCTGTTTTTAAGACCACTCCCTTCTACTCTGGCAGCTTGTACAGCCAAACGTAGGTTGCTGATAGGCATTGTGAAGTCATTCAGTTACTTGCTGTAAACAGGCTTCTTGCTGTAGAAGCGTGCCCAAAAGCAGTGTGCATCTGAGGGTGCTTTGGCATTTTGTCTTTGTGTCTCACTATAAGATAAAGCCAACCGGTGATGGTAATGGTGAACTAAGACTATGTGATACCTGACTGGAAATGTTTTTGGGAAAATTCATTCTTGGACAAGACCTAAATATTGATGGGTCACGTGTTTATTTTTTCTTTCATGGAAGCACACAAAATACCCGGGGAGAAGGTTCTCATAAATCCAGCTGGCTATTTGATGATTCTCTGGGTAGAAGATAATCTTTCTCTCCTCACAGGCAGAGAGTGATCTTTCATCCTGCATACAGAAAGGTGATAAGAAAACAGAGACATTCAAAGCAATACTAAACCCCTTCCATTTGTGACCCTATCACAGTCTCTCCTAGTCTTTAATATTTTAGGTTCTTATAAGAGGCTATAAGACTTGTGTATGATAGCTCAGGCATAGAATGAAGAGAAATATAACAGTGAAGACTATTTTAAAGGTCCATAGAGAATCCTCCTCTCTTGGTGCAAGAAAACAGTTTTCCACAGAGAAGATGTTTGAATCTTGAAATCAAAAGTAGATAAACAGCCAGGGCCTGGAGCCCGTGCACTTCCTCAGAGTCACATTCTATAGTAAACAAGGTGATAAATGAAGCAGGACTTCCTTTACATATTAAAAAAATAAAAGATTTCCTGGGATGCCAGTTAACGTGTGGGAGTGTGAATTGTTAACATTTGGAGAAGTTGTTCTGAAAAGCAGGTCACTAAGGCTATGTGTTTAGAGAAGCAAAGTTAAGCGAGGGAGCTGGAACCTCTGAGCTCATGTGAACAATCTGCAAATTGCGGTGGGAGCAAACCAAGCAAATTGTATTGTATACATCCTTTGGAGCAAGGAAGAAATGGAGTAAACCTTTTCCTGAGTCAAAAGTACTTTTTTGATCAACAGGTGTTACTGAGTACTGTGTAGTTCTTCCACGGTGCTGTTGCTCAAAGTCTGGGGACACAGCCCAGTCCCAGATGTTTTAAACCATCCTCAGATGCTGCACCATCTTACTCTATGCAAAAATTTGTGAAACAGTGGTGAATAACAGGCAATTAATTTTAAGGAAGCTAGCCACCAAGGATAATACTTCCTCTGTCATATTAAAAGCTTAAAAAGCCTAGTAATTACTTCGAGTATCTACATGACAGCTAGAAATTCAGAGCTGAATTGTTTTATTAACCAGCAGGTATCCACATATCTATCAGGTACCTGCTGGTTAATAAAACAGTTCAGCACTGTGAAGGGAGAGGAAATCACATTTCACAGAATGTTCAATTCCGAGCAAGTCAGTAGGACCTGGTGATTCAAAGCAAAGCTGTCTTTTAACAGAGATGCCCCTGTCTTTCTGTAGAAACACCATTTCTTCCAGCCATCCTGCAGGAAGCAGAAATACTTGATGTAGTATCATTTTACTTTTCTCCTACTTTAGGCACCACTGTTCACCTTACACAGACTTCGCATTCGGCAGCACTGTTATGTAAACTGTGCTACACCCCATTTAGTTGAGTGGGGCTTGATTACACAGCTCACAGACAGAGTTCCTGGTATCTGAGCAAGGACAGCTTTGTGTAGGTTTAGCTCAGAATGGAATTTTTGCCACAGTGAGGAGTGGTTATTTGGTTTTTAAATGAAAGTCTATATTTGGCAGCACTGTTAATTGGCAAGGGTGATTCTTTGACAAAGTCAACCAACTGTTGAGTAACTACTGAGTCAATAGAAACAATTAAGTTTTTAATTATTGCATTGCTGCATTATGCTATCTGTCAACTCATTTGGGTGCTGCGCTGATTTTAGATATCAGGTAAGCCAACAACAACACTATGATCCCTTTATATTCATGAGTTGATTTTTCTGAAAAATTTAGTATCATTTGATCATTCTTAGGTAAGTGATGTTAGCCAGGAGTGAATATCTGAATTATAGTGTCTGTTGTTAGGAGAGTTATTTAGATAGAAGTGACTAGAAGTGGCTGCATCCAATCAAACGGGCATTGGGTGCGTAAGTGTAGAATTTTGATGATTTTGGAAGGACCTAACACCAGTGTTCCTGAACTGTGGATCTGCACATGTATGTAATTCTTCTCTGTCGGTAGTGTTTGATAGCTGAGCAGCTGGCTGGTACATCAGCCTAGACATGGTGTGGAAACTCAGCCATCCTCTGACATAGTGCCTGAGGCATGTCCTTATGGAAGGTGTTTATGGGTCAGACACACATACACAAGAGGACTGGGCTTGCCACAAAATGAAGTACCTCAGAGGTTTTCAAGATCTGACTGGACACAGCCTGAGCACCTGGGCTGAATTCAGTCTTGCGCTTGCTTTGGTCATGGGCTTGACCTTGAGACCTCCCTAGGCCCCTTCCGGCCCAAATGGCTCTGTGTAACACCCTTGAAATTCAGTGTCCACAACAAGCAAGTTGGAGATCTAACTTCAATTTGGCCTGTGGGAGATCAGTGCTGTCTCTCTTCGCTCCCAGGAGAGTATTTAACCATCAGGCTGTAGGGTCAAACTATGGGGGCTGTACTTCTGCTTCTTTGGGGGAAGGTCTGCCATTGATTTGCTGATCCAGAGATGGAGCAGGGATGTGACTCTGGGCTTGCAGCTGGGACTCCCCTGCTTGCTAGAGAGGGCTCCAACATGACAGATGTCTTACGCATTTCTGTGAAAAGTATTTCAATGAATTTTCAATTGTTCATTTTCATGGACCTGGATTGCTCTGTTTCTGGGCAAGGGAGAGGCAGAGGAGGGGGAGAACCAGTGAGGTGAACACAAGGTTAAGGGGCTACACATATATTTTTCCTGGAGCCTTAACAGCAGTGGCAGTGGTGGTTGTGTGGTGCCTGTAAGCTCTAAAGTGGCTTGCCACACCACATTGTGGGCACTTCTGCACTGAAATGTGGGCAGCAGCAACAGAAGTGGCCTTTCAGAAGACAGGAGAAAAGCCTGCCAGCTATCTCAGAGCAAATGCTGACATTCAGGAGCCAGCTATGAGCTGGGGCACGTAGGCAAAAAGGTGCACCTTCCTACCACCTGGGGTGAGGTATCAAAACCTCCCTCTGCCTGTGTCCCCAGCTTCACCATGTCCTACTGTCTGTCTTGGGAGGTTCCCTGTTCAGGGTCCTGGGATGAGCAGGACCCCATTTTGAGGCACTTGTTTGATGCACTGAATGGGAAGCCTGTGGGCCTCACTTAGGAATTTGTTTCGGGTTCATGTACCTAAAATGTGTTCACTGGCCTGAAAACTTCTCGGAGCTGTCCCCAAGTCTATGTAGCCTGCTATGGTTTTGCTCAGTGTATGTTGGAATACAGCTCCTTTGTTATGCGAAGAGCGTCTTGCTAAGCAAGAATTATTGATATGATGCTAAAGGAAGATGTAGAAACAGAGGTTACCAAGGGTGACATTATTTTCAGTGACTGATAAGCCCGCAGAGGAAGAGCCAAATGAACAAAATTTTTTTGATATCTCATTAATTTCAAATAGGATGGTTAAATCAGGCCTCAAATAGCTCACAATGGCATTTTCTGCTACCCAGCTGCTGGCAAATTAGATCTGTGCAGGATAGTTTAAATTAATACTCCTGTTCCAAGAAAAGAACTGTATTACATGTGTAACACCAGAAGTTCTTGGCTGACTTGTGGGCTATGTTTTTAACTGAGGCTTTTCCAAATTCCAAAAAGAATTATCAGTGTAGGTATTTATGAGTAATTTCTGTACATCCAAAATACAAGGAGAATTCTTTGTAAGACGGGAAACAAGCTGTGCTTGTATTGCATTTATCATGATAATTTGTCTAATTTTATTATGTTTATTTTATTTCCTTTAAGTTGTCACTTGTTATTCATGAGCTCAAAATTGCAAGTGAAAAGTTTTCAGTTATCTAATGTTACTGTGTGCATATTCACTTTTTATTTACATAATATTGTAGGTGTTAAGTAAAATTATGTATTCAGGGTAAAATCATTATGCCACAATAAGACACAGAATGCTTCATATGATTTTCCAATTTATATTCATTGTCTGTAGTAGATTTATGCAAGTAATGAATTTGGTCCTGCTACTAAAACACTTGCCATAAAATATTCTTCTATTAATAAATTACAATCTATTATATTAGACAATAGGCTGCAACAATACAACTGATTAGTGTTTGACTTCTTTTATAAAAAACATTCTTAATTAAATATTTTAATATCATTATGGGAAAAATTCTAAATGAGTCAGCTGCTCAAATTGTGTAAGCTATTTAATTTTTGAAGATGAATTAATGATTTTTTAAAATTAAGTGTTCTTTGGGACCTGCTTACCAAGGGGATTAATTTAAAAAGAATTAAAATTGATGACTTAAAAATGACAATAGAGCAGACCCACAATAATCCACATATTGCTAATCCACACAAAAATTGGCAGTGTCCCCCTCTTCTCAGGAAAGACTTAACAGCAGGTTGCACTAGCCAGAATTCCTAAGCCATTATTTTTTACAATGTCTGTTGCATGCAGTTAGTGCATTCTGAGATGTTATCATAAATAATTAAGATTCTGCTGCAATTGTGAAGTGAGCAAAGTACATTTTGAAGTGCTTTATTCCTCTGACTGCATGCTTTTAGCTTACATATTAGTACTATCAAACAAATAATTCTCTGCAGCTGCAGAGGTCCACTTGGAAAATGAAGTGATACCATCCCACAGGGACAGGATTGCCTAGCAGCATGTAGCCCCTTGTACCAGTGCTCTTTGTGGCACAACAGGGCACCTGGTAGATGTAGTGAGCTGTCATTCACTTCAGAGCTCACTGTTAACAGCTCTGCTGATGCACTAGTTCACTTTTTCTTCTAGAAATGTGAAATGCCATTTTTGCCAACAACTGAAATAATTTTTGAGTATCCACATGAAAGGATCTCTCCCCTTTCTGCCCACTTTGTATACCTTTTTAGCACCCAGGCATTCATGCTGAGGATTACTTGAAGCCTTAGGCTTTGCAGCAAGATATTGATGCCATTCGTGTTACAACCACAGGAGTCAAAATTATTTCCTATGTGACTAAGCTGGGTCTGTGCAGTGCCAGGTAGTGCTTGGAGATGATCATATTTTAACTCAATTAACGCTTTCTTAGATTGAGATTCATCAATATGCAACAATTTTCATTAGTGCATTTTATATCCCGTTTGTGAAATAACACTAATGAACAATTTGTTCCAGTGATGCAACATTCTAATAGTTTCTGTGGAATAACAATATTAGGAAGTCGCTACAGATGGGATTGAGTCAGCAAAATGTCTCTTTGCCTGATCCCATGGAAGGTCCTAGAGGAAAGGAGCAGAGCAGGCATGATCAGAAAGCCATTGCACAATGGCTAATGTAGTCGTACCTGAGACCCATTGTAAAAGTCATGAAATACGAAATCAGGATCTCCTTCTGCAGTCCTTGAAAAAGAGTAATAGATATTCTAAACCCTTATTTTCATAAAGGAACATTCATGGGCCATGATTTCTGCCTTGGGGATTTAATTCCTTCCTTCCCCTTGCTCTAGAGACAGGACTATTCACAGCTACAAGCTATTCTAGCTTTTTTTCCCATCCCTATAATAGCTTTGATACATGGGGTTTTGGCATTTTGAAAGAAAGAGGAGGTCACAGTTTTCTTTAAGTCCATGTCTCTGGCTTAGCCAAAAATTTACTTAACTTACAGCACCGTGTCACATTATCACATTGCAATGCTATTGCTGCCAAAAGAATCTAGAGGCAGAAGTAGTGAAAGAAGTAAATTGGTTATGTTTTTTTCCCAAGACTATATATGTAAATTTTAAGCAGAGATTTAGCTGCTATTCTTGTTTAAAGTAATTTTCAGTCAAAGATGAAAAAGAAATTAATTACATATTGAAATACCTCCATCTGAGTGCTATGAACAAATAAGTATATTCCATCATC
>VYZV01043376.1:0-20437 GCA_013401275.1 Pandion haliaetus | reverse complement strand
TACAAGAAAGAAAACCCCTTCAAAAAAAAAAAAAAAAAAAAAAACAAAACAAATTGGAAGAAAAGGGGTACACACTGCTACACAGTGAAGCCTTGCAACTTCTAATCTCTGAGCTACGGGGGGCTGAACTTTTGCTCCCTTCTGGAGCAGGGGAGGAGGAAGAGAAAAAGAAAGGAAAATTTCAGTCTTAGTTAAACTTTTCCTGATAGAACTTCACTCTCAATTTTTTTGTTTGAGAGATAAGACCTAAGAGAATGGCCTCTGAAGAAGAGGACCAGGGAAAACAGGAGACAAGAACATTCGGCCAATGGAGGAAGGTATATTCTCTTCTGCAATTTAGTATCACATGTACAGTTCTTCCCAAAGCTACACCTGCTTGAACTTTCATAGATGCCACTTCTAAAGGTTTAAAATTCCACCTTAGCAGAAATGTGAGGGGAAATTGAATGAGGGTTTTTTGGGAGATATGAAGGTTTCTAAGTCACTTTCCTGGACTGTCTGCATCTTAAATCATGAGCACCCTTGGATTAGACTGCATAAATGGCTGTGGAGGAGTTTAAGATAATCTGCTATGCAACGCAAAATGCCAAGGTACAATGGGTTTAAGGTGTCTTTAGCCACCCAGACTACTTACGGAACCCTAGCTATGTTTGAGTTTAAAATGTCATCTGTTTTCCACAGCTTGATGCTTGCCAGAACCCAGTGCTATGACTCAGGATGGTGCATTGAATGCTTGCTTTGAAATAGGAAATCCAGGTTGGGGGATGGTGGTGGATTTTTTTAATGAAGGGATAATTACAGAAATGATGACATCTCTTATCTTTTAGTACTGTTTTGTGGTACATTTTCTCAGTGTCACTCTGACTTAAATCTAAGCACCTTATGTTTAGTTAAGCATAAGGGTGTCCTTGCATACTTTAGCATTACTGGTGTTGAAGAGTATTTGAGAGAATTAGGTAAAATTAACTCATTACAACTAAATGGGGTTTTATGGGTTGGGTTTTCTGGCTTTGTTATCTCTTTTCAAAACCATGGAATCAGTGTGCACACATGCGTCTGTGCACGAGCATGTGTTATGCCAGGGGAGGAGTAAGGGGCAGCTATGTCAGACTTCCAACTCTTAGAAGGGTTACCTAAATATTCTCATGTTCAAATATGGGTATTCAAGGCAGTGTCCTCTCCTGTTGTTTTAGTAAAATGTTTTATTTTTTATTTGCATTTGAAGGTCATTATTTCATATTGTATCACTATGGTCATTTTGCATCCAAATTAATAGCTGATTTCTTAATAAGTATTACAGGAACTAGATTCCTATATAAAATCCAATTTAAATAGTCTGGCTTTAAATGGAAGCATTAGAGTAATATTAATTCAGACTTCCTGTCATAATTTTTAGTTCTGCCATGTGGGATTATTTCACAAAGTGTGCTATGTGGGTTTATTATGTGAACACAATAATTCAGTACTATGTTGTCAAAGTATAATTTTTTAAAGTAAATAAGATTTCTCTTTTAATTTTTCATGTGATTTTGTAATATTTTATTAATATGGCTAAGTATTTTAATGGACATAAGTTCTGATAAATTAAATATACTATTACATTTACATACTAGACTTAGTCAACCACATGATTTCCAAGGGAACTAATGCTGTTGCATCTAGCAACATATATATTGTGCTCAATTTTAAATGCTATTATAGCACAGTAAAGATGGCTTTTTACAATTGCTACAATGGGAAGATTTAAAAGGCAGTGGTGTAAATATAGTCCCCTGCNTTATATAGCCATGAAATAGCATATAAACTTAAATTAACTCAGGTTGTCGCTTCATGTGCAGTTCTAGTTCACTTGTAGTAGCTCTGACTAGAGTCAAAACCTGCTTCAGGGCAGAGGTGTTTGTTTCAAAATTTTCATTTAGTTTACCCAGAGACAGCAATTATATGAACCTTCTTGCTCTTCCATCCTGAAAATAAGCAGATTTCTCAAAGTGACACATCTCACTGAGATGCAAAAATTTGCTTACTTTCTGTAGTTGACATTGATTTCTGTAGATGGCTATAAAGCTTCCCAAAGAATCCTTTCTGCCCAGAGTTCCTTCCTGGGAAACCATTTACCCCAGTTTGTCAATCTTCTCTTCCCCACTTCCATGTTTTAAGTGGGGAACAGAGATGATGAGATTCCATCCTACCATGACTCTGCAGAAAGTCTATCAGCAGCTGTTGAATTGATGAATCACCAGTGAATCATGTTGGCTAGAAGGCAATTCAGAAAAAACAGGAGGGCTTGCTTATTAAAGTGCCTAAATAAATAGATAAATAACAAATTCTGTTTCATTCTAAAGTGGTGTATTTTGGGGGGTGAGGGGTGTACGTGTGTGTGTTGAATGTGCTACCATGAATAATCAGCAGTTTCCATTTTATAATGAAGGAGAATTTGGTTACTTGCACATGATCACCAAATGCTCTTTTGATACATCCTAGTACAATTAGAGTCCTCTCCTAGATTTTCATCAGGATATGCTGCAAGTACTCATTACAAAACCTGATGACATAGCACTGGGATGGACTTTTGTGTCCTGTTGCTTGCAGTCAGAGGCAATTATGTTATGCTGTCCTTCATATGCATGTGTCAAAGTCCCAAGAAAAAGGCAGATAGAAGTACTTGTGCTCAGAATTTCACCATTCCCATATATGGAAACCCTTCTCATTTCTAGAGTCATTGTTTCTGTGGCCAGTTTATATCCTTTTGTTCTGTCCTTGTTTCACTGATAATTTTTTAAAATTCCTTTGTGTTACCATTTTGCCATTTTTCTTATCTAGGGAAATCAAGCTCTGAGGTCTCCTCTTGTCTCCTGTTCACCCGTGAGTCCTTCCCAGTGCGTGCCCTAGTCAGAACCCATATTTCCTCTTGGCATATGACTAGAGCTGTTCACCATGTTGCAGCTGAGCCTTTGTCAGTGCCTTTTTGAAGTGTTTCCAGTGTCTATTGGAAATACTTTTCTTGACACATCCAAGCATTTAGCTTTTCCACAGTGAAAACATGTACATGGCTTATCATCATCCTGTGACAGAATATGACCTTTCTCTTCTTCCATCATTTCTTACTGATAAGCTCCTTGCTGATAGAAGAAACTATGGAACAGTTATTTTTATACTTACTGAACTGTGATTCTCTAGGTTTTGACCAGTTCCATGTAATGGAGGTAATGGAATACCTACCATGGTAGGATGGAATCTCATCGTCACTTTATAAAACACCTTTCTGTATATGGACATAATTGTAGAGACCTATTTAAAATATGCAAGCTATTACCGAGCAATATAATTTTGGTGATTTTCACTGTTCAGTTATGGTAGGTGACTTCTGAAAGCAGATGGATATCCTTGTTTTAACAGCAAGCTGGTGAAAGCAATGAAGTTCGTCCATGGACCAAAAACTCATTAGAAATCATGCTAAAGAATTCCATTATCATTCTGTTAAATTTGTACAATGCTTTAATAGCACAAGAATACTGAGTTCACAGATTTGATTAGCCATCATGTTTGGCTTCATCAGTACTGAAGGGAGTGAAAATGCTTAGGAAGGGAGATAGGGACAATATGCCTTGATTTGCAGCTTTCTGCCCCGGTAATTGTCTAAGGGCAGATGGCATGCACAGAATCATAGATTTTTTTTCCATTGTCTTCTCATAGGCTGTTGTTGCTGATGTGTATTTCTTAACCAACATGTACTTTCTATAAGGTTGTAAATTAGGTCCTACAAAATGCTTTGAAAGCTTTACAAAGGGTTAAAAAAACCTGAACTGACCTGTTAACTCATTTTCTCTCTTTTTCATTAAGTCACAAAACAAGTGAAAAATACTAATGCCTGAGTATGTCTCTTTTAAGGCAACATTCAGTCACTTTCTTTGACCTTTTCATATCTGATGGGGAACATCTGCACTGTTTTCATCAAACAAGAACAGACTGCAGTCAGTGTTGTCAACCTGGCTGCCTTATCTACACAGTAAGAGCTGTATTGTGACACATGCAGAGAAGGACATGGACTGATTTCCAGTGCCTCATTAGTACAAAGAACTCTTCAGTCAAATGACTGATACAGTGAAATGCAGTATTTGAGCCTCAGCATTCTTTGTGAAGTCCAACAAATCACAAGGTGATAAAAGATGGATGAAAAAAGCTGAAAACCAGCCTCCCTTACACTATTTCTGGAGAATGCAGAAAATATGTACTCAAAGAAAACAAACAAAACCAAAAATAAACAACCCTTCATTCCTCTGCAATTGTTGCGGTGGAAGACATTGCATCAATTGGAATTCCACCAAGTGGGACTGGAATCAAGGAGAAAAATAGAGGAGGGGAAGTCTATGCAAAAATGACAAGAAAATTACTCTTTGAACAAATCTTTCTCTGTAGGTTTGATAGAAAAAAGAAAATTCATGGAGTGTGTACATTAAGGCTTCATTTTCCCTTGCACCGTACTTTGAGCCTCCTTGCCTTGAAATCAGTAAATAAAGCCAAGAAACACTGGAACAATTGGAAGATGCACTATGCATGCACCTGTAAGTATAGCCATTTTCTGCAGAGTAGGAAACAGCTGTGATAATGCACATGCATTTTAGTCATTGAACAGTAAATGTAAAAAATACTGGTACAGCAATATCAGATCTGGGAGAAAGATTTAACTAAAGCAGAACAGATCTTGTACTGAGATTAGCAGAACCTGCTATTTTAACAGTCTGGCCTCATGTGTATAACAACTAAGAAAATTTAAGCTATCCATGCCAAGGTTAATGCAATGTCAACATCCCTCCCTCATATCTCATAATGCCTGCAACCTCTGTGAAAAGTTAGGTCCATACAAGAACTGCTTATGTGTTGATAATGCTATTGTTGTAATTACTAGAGGTACCTTAAAGCAGTGCATTTTTAGAACTCTGATGACATTACACAGATTCAATGACTGCCACAGTGAAAACTGGTAGCTAAGTTGAACCAGGATATTTACTGTGGCTTCATTTCCCTGATGATCATTAACTGCATAAGCAACAAAGACCAAGACTTCTAAAGGAAATTGATATGTGACTTCTACTAAATCTGAGATTTACAAAACTTCAAAAATGCTATGTTGGCCCTCTTAGGCTGTTGAACGTCAGAACTCCTTGTAGTTTGCCAGCAACATTTAATTTGAAATTTATTCTTGTTTCATTCCAAGACTTCAGAAGCAGCACCAGAAAGTGCACACCCAAAGGACAGGCTCCTGTTCTTCTGCACGATTCTCAAAAGGGTACAGAGCAATATCAACTCTAGGGGTGTGTCCCTGTTGCAATCAGTAGATATTTTACTGTTGATTCTAGAGAAAACAAGTTCATACCTTCATTTTGACTGGAAGAGCTTGCTCATTTCTTGATAGGTGTTGCCATTATCCAAATAACAGTGTTCTGGCCAAGGACCAAATAAGAAAGCATAGGAGCTAAGGGCTCTCGTAAACAACATAAAGTGCCTGGCCTGGGTGACTGACAGAGCCTTGCTGACACAAGCACCCATCTAGATCAGTGGAACAAAGTACACCATAGAAGAGTTTTCAGGTAGACCCTATCCAGCTCATCAGCAGGCTTCCCTTTTGCTCTTCCCAGAATCCTGCCTCCTAGAGAATTAACTGGAAAGTTTATTGGCCATAGCTGCAGAACCATAGAAAATAAGAAAGGAAGGTTTTACACATTTATTTCACCGCTCTGCTGATGGTTCTGCTTACATTGAATTGGTCCCTTCTTATAACAGGTTAACATGTTAGTACATGCTTAGTCCTAGGCAGACTTTCAGTACAGTGTTGGAAGAATATTTTGTTTTGTAAATTTCATAAAATCAAAATTCTGTTGTGTAGGATTTAGGGTTAGACTAAGATGTATTTTGAATCTTTGAATCTCTTGTTGGAATTTATATATGTATTTCAACAATAAAGAGCATTCTGAACATCAGCCAGAAAGAGTAGCTCTTCAAATGTTTGTTTTCATCACCGACGAAAAAACTTTGCCCAAGATGCATGGGATTTAACTAGAAGCAGATGGAAATAGAAATATCAGTTGACAAGGGATTAGTGAAGGTACTGGATGATTGAACCAAATATTTAGCTAATTTGTTGAATTTTCCATGTGTGACTGGCAAAGCACTTCACAAAAAGTCCGTATTATTTTCTTAATTTTGCAGATGGGGAAACAAACAGCAATACTGTACATCAAGGGGGAATCAAGAATACTTCTTAATCTTTTGACTCTTTGGTGTAAGTAGTGCTTATTTGTAGGAATTTAAAACTTTGTAGTTTGCCATAACTGTACAACAATGGTGCAGCCCTCTCTAGAAGGGACGTCATCACAGAAAAGATAAATTTATGTCTTGGCAGGTTGCTCTCGCTCTTTTCATATTTTCTGTAGCTAATCAAAAAGACACAGTATTCACTGAGGAACTGCTTCACAAAGGTTCTTAAGCACATATTTTAGTGGGATCAAAGATACACTTAATCAGATTTTCCATTTCAGAATAGACCCTACAGTCTTCAGCATCTGGAGAAATGCAAGCATTCTGCATGGCTGCAGAGCCTGAACAGGGGGAAAGGAATATGTCAGTTACAGGCAGAAAGTGGATTTGTTCTTAGCTTCAACTCACATTACTAGTATTACCTCAATCTAAATGTTTTGCTGTTTTTTTGCTAGATATATTGCAAGAAACACTTGTAAACATCTCTGTACTCTTTCCTCCTCTACCTTTGCTAGGACTGCAAGGTCATCCAAGTCTTACCTGTCTTAACAAGCAATAAAGCTCTCAATAAAGCTGAGATCCTTCTACTTTAGGTCACCATTATCCTGGCAGGACTAGAACCAGTGGCTTGAAAACATTTTTAAAGCTGCCATTTATTGGCATATAAGAGTTTAGATCAGCTCCTGCCTTGCAGGAGTATAAACATTGCTACACATAGTAGTGCTCATCATTGGATCAATAATATTTTTCCTTTTGTATTTTAAAGAATTAAATAACCTCATATACAAAGTCTACATAGGTGTCTGCTTAGCTACTTCCAAACTGAAACATGGGAGCTTTCAGTAGCTTGTAGGAACATTTTCTGCCCTCAGCCTTGTAGGAGAAGTCCTGTCCCTCCCTTTGGTCATTGAGGTTGAGAATTGATAGGATGTATGGGATTCAGCAGCACTAGTTGATGTCATGTGGGTCTGTACCAGCATTTAAGCCAAGAATTCAGCAGCAGGATTGTCCTGGTTTCAGCTGGGATAGAGTTAATTGTCTTCTTAGTAGCTGGTACAGTGCTATGTTTTTGAGCTAGGTATGAGAAGAATGTTGATAACACATTGATGTTTTCAGTTGTTGCTAGGTAATGTTCAGTCTAAAGTCAAGGTTTTTTGGCCTCTGATGCCCAGCCAGCAAGAAAGCCGCAGGGGCACAAGAAGCTGGGAGGGAACACAGTCAGGGCAGCTGACCCAAAGTGACCAACGGAGTATTCCATACCATATGGTGTTTTAGGAACTGGGGGGGGCATCGCTGCTCGGGGTCTTCCGGGTGCATCAGTCAGCGGGTGGTGAGCAATTGCGTTGTGCATCACTTGTATTTTCCAACCCTTTTATTATTGCTGTTATCATTTCATTAGTGTCATCATTATCATTATTAGTTTCTTCTTTTCTGTTCTATTAAACCGTTCTTATCTCAACCCACGAGTTTTAGTTCTTCCCGATTTTTCTCCCCCATCCCACTGGGTGTGGGGGGGAAGTGGGTGAGCGGCTGCGTGGTGCTTAGCTGCTGGCTGGGGTTAAACCGCGACAAGGATAAAGAATGCAGTTCTGTTTTCTGTCTGGAAACAGGAAAACTGGACCTAAATCTAACTCAGGAAGCTGACACCTTCTTTGTTAGGACTCCCATTTCTTTCTAGCTCTTCCTTATAATGCATAACTGAGACACTTACCTGACCAAAATGGAGAAAATGCTAAAACTTTCAAAGACTGTGTCAGATCCTCTAGAGCTCTTTTATCCTATAAAGCACTGGTATGAAGTGTTACTTGCTGTACTCTGGGCACTACCCTAGGTGATAAATCCAGGACTCAGCCTTCACTCGGAAGCAGCTCTGACCAAAATAAATAGATTGTGCAGGTAAGTAACCCCTCTTTAAAGAAAATGTTAATAAGATACAGTGTAGTGAGCCAAATTCTGTAACTGTCACAAGGGAAATCTGAAGCTGCTTTACAGAAGTGAATGGAGTTATGGAGTTCCTCTGGTGCCCAATTTTCAGACATCTAAGTGAGTTTGGAAATTAACATTGTTTAAATAAAAATGTGGCTGTGTTGAGGGGAAGAGAACTTTCTTATTATGGAGCTAGGATTAGGTCCCCTGTCTTCCAGCAGAGGAGAAACCTAGACCCATAAGGCTGTAAGAAATGAACATTCTCACACTTTGTGTGGGAATAGCTTTTCCTCTTAAAAAAGTATGTGAAAGAGTTCTGAGGCTTTTAAGAGAAAAAACGCTGGAGTATCCAGAGAACTGCATTAGTGCAAGCAGGAAGTATCCAAGGATAAATAAAGTGCTTGTTATAGAAGAAATGGAAGCAAGGCCTTGTTCCCTCTATCCTGCCAGGGAAAGTTACATCCCAGCTGTGTCCCAACAGCTCACAGGGAGGAATGAGATGTCACAAATTTTTCTGATCAAATGCCAGATCCTGCTTATCCTTTCCATTTGCATAGGGGATAGCAGAGCTGATCTAAGCTGACTGTAAAGCATCTCTGGTAAAAGTGATTTGGATAGCCCAATGATCTTATATTTAAATGTGACTTATGTCTGCCACTACTTTTATTCCATTTGAAGTAAAGATATTTATGCAAAATACTTAGAACTTACTTCCCTAACTTGTCGGACACAGCAAATTCCAGATACAGATGGAAGTAAAATTTTGTCAGTGTTTCTGTGGATCCTTCAAGGGACTGTAGGGACAGCTTGCAGTCTTCCCCACTAACTCTGCTATTCCCCTCCAGTGCTTATTATCTGTGTGAGAGAAGCAGCAGGTCAGTGTTTGCCCCAAATCCCAGGGTAATCCACTGCGGACTGCCGTTGTTCTCACTTCAGTGGTTTATAGTCAACTGTAGTACAAGTGCCTAAGCAAGATTTCTGATATGTTAGTCTAATCTGCTGATTTATATAAGCATTTATCATATGAAGATATAGAACAGGAGATGACAATGAGAAGTCTCCAGGAATGATGGGACTCCTGCCTTTGGTTGTGTAGCTGTACCAGGGTTGCTATGAGAAGCAGTACACAGTAAGGAAAGAAACCTCTTTAATCACAGCATGGAAGTATTGGGCCTCTGTTGAGATTTGGCTTAGCCTTTCTGGGATTTATATAAAAAGTCTTTTAGTAATAAAACATTGGAAGGAACAGCTGCTGTTATATGTTATCCAGAAAAAGATTCTGAATAAGGAATAATATAAAATAGGTGTAGAGTACTTCACAAGCCACTTGACATGACAGATGTGCGAAATGTAGGTGGAACACAGCAGCCATGTGGCAATGTTAATAAAAATGAAGAAAAATATTATGCTGTTCAATAAATGTTTAATATAGACCAAATAGCCCCTATCACCCAGTTTTCCCAAGAGGTTTCTTGGCTTCTCCCAGTCTCAAATTATTGTGTTGTTTTACAGTGAACTGTAGCTGCCTTTCAGCCAGAGATAGTTCAGTGGTAAATAAAGTAATTTTCTTTGATGGACAGAGAGAACTACAGGAATTAAAATCAGTAGAAGTTTGTTTCTAACACTTCAGGAGCAGGCCTAGTGGTTTTCAGTCCACTTTTTGAAAAATGCTTTGTAAAATAACTACACAATCATTACAGTTATTTACATGAGGCTTAGAATAAATGAAATTACTGAAATTTCAATGTTTTAATCTTTCCTCCCACGAGCCATCTGACCGAACAAAGCAAAGGCTTGGCGTTGGGATAAGGGTACTTTATTTTAGCTTACAATGTAAAAATATTTTTATTAATTTTGTGTCATTGAGACTAAACCTGGACTACCTGTATCTGAATATAGTGGAGAAAAATGTAAAAATCATCTAATTGTACCCTTAATGAGTGCTTATAATATATCCTCTAGAAATCCAAACTCACCGTGGCCACTCCTTCTGAATAGTGGTCAGTCATTCAGACAGTGAGCACTATTTGGTGAGAGTAAAAGTGATAAACATCATGAAGGGAATATTTCTGTGTCCTCTCAATTCATCCTCCATATAAACTTTCTGAACCACCAGTTTTTGTCATCCAAGACTTTCTCACACATATCTTCATTTTACATGGTGTGTGGTTATTAAATATTACCTGGCATGAAAAAGGGGAAAATACAATAAAATCAGCATTACTTGAGATTATAAATTCTGGCCTGTTGTTGGACTCAGGCAGAAGATGTCTTCACTGCAGGTTCTGTTTATTGCTGCAGTGCCCATGTCTAATATAGTAGTTAACATTTCACAATGGAAACAGACTCATCTTTTTATTTCCTATCAGTATTGTTTGGTTGGCTTATCTGTAAAGCCATTGTAGTCTTTATTTTTGGATTATGATTGCACATGGTCTTGGAAGTAAAACTTTCCAGACCTGGAAAAGGAAGGAAAGTTAAAATTAAAGAAAATGTAAAGAAATAGTTTGCCTAAATGGGGCCTTTGTAATTAAGAGAGAAACAGTACATTATCTTATTGAATGGCTTCAATTTAACCACATTTACTAGAAAGACAGAAGAATGGCATTTCTGTGACTCTGAAATAGTAAAATTTCGGAGATAAGAAATACCAAACATATTTATGCAGTTAATATTGGATGAATTGGTGAATGCTGTTGCAGAGTGTGATGAATGCATTACCATTTTTCCTGTCATTTGATTATGATTATTTCAAGACATGTGTATGAAATCTCACGTCTGAGAATATAATTTCACAATTATAAAACCAAGACTGTAAACCATTTTCATTCTGAAGGGTGAAAGCTTGTTTTACAACATAAATTAAATAGACTACTGCTGAGGGTAGCAAATGTGCACCTATTTGCTTATGGCAGAAAAGCTAGGAATATTGCTTGTGATGTTAGCACATGACACTCAATAAAAAATTTTAAGAAATATATTATAAGCTAGCTATGGTTGTGTGTTTGGCCCTATTTGATGTACCAAAAGAATATAAATTCTAAGGACCTTACCACTTCACTGAGTTAAAATAGTTCGGATGCAAAATTACAACCTCCAAAGAACATTAGCTAAAAAGTTCCATTCACTTTAGTTTTGTTAGGTCATGAACTTGCCTGTTATGATTATCACAGAAATTTGTCTTTAAGCAGATTCTGAATGAAAGTGAAAAGAATGAAAAAGAAACAAATGATTGTGGAGAACATCCAGACAATAGAGTGGAGCAGTAGTAACAAATAGTAAGTGGAGCAGAGATGGCCATGGGAGTAGTGTGGCTGATGGATCTTGCAGCAGGTGAAACAGTGCAAATGTGTAAAAATATAAAGAGGCTAGAGGAACCAGTGTGTTTTGTCCTTTGTCTTAAGGAATGAAAAATCTTTTTAACAGAGAAGACATTTTCAAATACTGAAAGCATAACACAGATGTAAGATGTTGTAGAAGTGGAAGAAGTTTCTGGGATTTATATTCTTTTCTAACAGAAGCTGAAACACAGAAAATTGTCTTATGGAGAATGATTTCTTCAGCCTTCTTTATGTCACTAAGAAAGCTTCATGCTGAGCAATTAGATTGAAGACAGATCAAAATGCAGATGCTTTATTTGGTTACCTTAATAGCTTAATAGGCTTTACAGATTATTACTCTAACAAGCCTTTTTGAGCTTATAAAATCCTAGTGTATTTGCTCATAGAAATCATGAGCTCAGTCCCAAGAACTCTTACTTGCATGAGCCCCTTGGTGAGTTGCCTGATTTAGTGCTATTGAACTTTAAAGGTCTGCACGAGTGCCATCCTATGCTTACAAAAATACTATAGAAGACAGGAAAGTGCAAGAAATTCCCAAGGGGAGCCAATTACTCTGTAAAAATATTATGTTCCACTCCACTCAGTCCCTTCCCAAGGATTTTTGCCCCATCTGCATTCATGCAGTAGCTAACCGAAAAGCAAATGGATTGTATGTAGTACATGTTAATTGAAACCATATTTATTTAAAAACTGAGCTTGGGTGACATTGATGATAAAGAGGTGTTCTCACCTATAGCAGGCACAGCACAGAAGTTAGTTCTCCTGTAGGAGTATCAGGCTACAAAGTCTGTTCAGCTGCATTTGAATTCAGAAAACCAGCCTCTCACAAGCAGGCACAAATCTACTGAAAGATAAATCTCCCCTAGTTTGCCATGGCCTTCCCAGTGATTAAGTTACACTGCCTCTATCCCCTAAACTGCCAGGTGCCCGTCCCTTTTGGTATCAAAGGTTTTCGAGGTGTGCTTTTTATTTTGCCTTGTGATGTTGGATCTTTTCATATTAGACCAAGTGTCCTTGACTGTTAAGCTGACATTAAGTCTGTCTTTATACTGTCATCCATGGTCCAAAATTGTTGCTGATGGGAGTTTTGCTATATGACTACATTTCTGGCTGGACCTACTATAGCTATAGCCTTGAAAACATCTGTGGACTTACTTGAAAAGGCATAATGAAGAGTTACTTATGAAAACTATGCACACCCTGATGATTCCTCAGCATCCAGGGCTCTCTAGTTGACAGGCTGCACTGTTTTTTTTTAACACTGACAACTGTCTGTTGTTTGGATATTTCTATAGGCTTTTCCTCCAGATGTTTCTTGTCTTCAGTGGTGTAGTTCAGGGAAGAGATAATGACCAACTATCACTGTGAGATTTTCTGGCTCAAGTAGCATAAATGTGTACACTTGGAGTGAACAGACAGGAGTCGTAATTTCATCTCTCCATGACACTTACTCAAAACTAAGCCTGTTTCATCTGCAGCAGACAAATTCACTACTCTCAGCAGTTTTTTGAATAGTTCTGTTGATCTCGTGCAAAGAAGTGAGATTTGCACTGCATGGCAGTTTCCACTCTGGTATTAAAAGTTCTGTTAGGTATTTCTGACCACAGCAAAGGTCATATGTAACTTTTAGTCCAGAATTTATTGACAGACCTTACAGAAAAGCTGGCAGTTTTAAAGAAAAATGTAAGACAAGACAGTGAATATGTTAGTGGTATAGACCTTATCAAAAAAAAAAAAAAGGGAAAAAAAAAAAAAAAAAAAAAAAAAAAAAAAAAAAAAAAAAAAAAAAAAAGAAAAAAAAGAAAAAAAGAAAAAAAAAGAAAAAAAGAAAGCAAGACTGATTCAGAAAGTGTTGAGAAAAAAAAATAATCCACAAACAAATGGTCCTTCTTCTGAGAATATCAGTCTGGAACCAGACTGAGAGTCCTGAATCAAACCTTTTCCTGCAGGAGATTCTGACACCTTGTTCATTAAGTGTGTGGAATGGGATTATTTCTGTTTAACATCCTAAAATTGTAATTATCTTTAAAGGACTTTAAAAAGGCATAAGAAAAGCTCTTTTTTTCTTCATTTGCAAGAATGAGTCACGTATTAAAGCTGAAGTTTCACTAAGAGGAATGTAAGAAACAGCAGCTATTGAGAAGCCGATACCTTCTACCTGTTACTTTTTGAAGGAACCCTTGTTCTTGGTGCAGTCATTGCTGAAAATTTTTGCTGATACCTTGGGGAAGATAAATACAAAAATATGGGATTGAATGTATAAGAAGAAGGTTTGCTTCTCACAGTATGCTAGACTAGCTCTTGCGTGTGACCAAACCACCACTCTCAGCCTTTTAATGCAGAAATGAAACTTGCTTGCTTTAACTTGTTTAATCCTAGTAAGTGGCTTATGTCAATCTACATTTACAAGGTTATCTTCCCAAGGATAAAGCAGTAAAAATACAATTTTATAAATGAAACTGAGATTCATCTTCATGATTTAGTTGCCTCCTGCAATCAGAAAAATTTGTAGGTATTAAACACTAGGCATTAGTTTGCATAAGTGATAAATTATGGAAATTTAGAGGAGATAAATGACCTGGCAGATGAAATACTTTTTGTCACCAGCAAAAAGCAACTCATAGAATTTAGATCACACAGTCAGATTTCTTTTCAACTAATGAAAGAAGTGAGGAAATTAATTAAGAAAAATTTAATGATTTTTTTCTAAAGAAGTCAGGCACACATACATCACAATAAATTCTGAGGTCCTAAATGACAGAAAACAAAGTGCAGAGGTGATTCTAATTCTCCTTTCTGTTTAGGAGTTCACCTTATGAGAGATAAAGTACCTGAAATAATTAAACAAAATAGTGCTCCAGTTCCCAGTAGGAGGAATTACATGAAAATTGATAATGAAGGATTTACTGCAAAGGCTTCAAATCACTGTTTCAGTTCAATAGCAAGCAGGGTATTATTATAGGAAATTCATACTGCAGTGACGACAGTGAAGAAATTTGTTTTCTAAATATATTTTATGTGAGTAGAATCAAAATTGCCACATCCGATTTTCACAACAGTGTGTGTAACCCGACTTCTTTCTGCAGAAGTTGTGATGCAAGCTATAAGGTTTTGTTTCTTTGGGACATTGCTACTTACAGTTCTTTGTTGTTCTGATTTATTTAATTGTCTTTAGCTATAAGTGTCTATTATTAGCTTTTTCACAGTACTTTAATCAGAGACATAGGAACGTCCTTCTGTTGGGTATTTTTCAAGGTCCAGGAAGGAATAGTTAACTTGCTCCACAAATGTTTCATGATCACTATGATTCTCATACAAAAAGATGTAGTCTTAGATCCCAGGATTAATTTTCCATGACAAGTCATGGTTGGAAAAATTTAGCCAACAGGCCTACATTCTCTTGAAGGTTTCTGTCCCATGTTTCCAAGAGCTAAATAACATAAATTCAGCACCTTCCCCAAAAAATCAATGATTAGAATTCAGTCTGCCCCTGAGTCCATGGCTGCTTCTTGGGCAGAAAAGAAAGTCTTTGTAAGACAGAATTTTCAGGCTGTCAGTACATGTCCTTATCTAATAAGAGGATAGATAACAGAAAATCACACCTCCTTCTGTGGGTAGAACACTTTCTTCACGCTCACAAAAATCTGTACTTTCTGTGTTTTCACAGCATTTTTGTCTTTTTTAGTTTTATGTCTCTTGACTTGTTTTCATCCAAGACATCTCATCATTCTCTGAGGTCTAAACAAAAGGACTAGCCTTTTCTGTATTAATATAATTATAAATAAGGCTTGTACAGTTGTGTTAACTAACTTATTTCCATCAGAGGACAGTTAAGTGTCTGGAGAGCAGTTTTTCCAAAGGCTGTGCAAAAACTTTTGACTCTGTGCTGGCTTTTAGGTCCAAGGTCTTTGGTGAAATGACCAGTCTGTCCCCATGCAAATCTGTAATTTCCTTTTCCCTAGCTGTGCCCAGAAGATTGCTAGTCATTGGCAATGTTGCAATAGATTCTGTTTTTTAGTACACCAAAATCTGCTATCACCCGGGTCTATTCTGGAGTCCTTGTTTCACAGATGGCACTAGTAATCCAGCAGGCAGGAGCAGCTCTTGTTTATTCCCAACCTGAACGAGCTTCCAGCTAGAAATGAGACAGGAAAGGGTTTGCATCCTGTTAATAGTTCCTGCTTTGCCATCCTTTAATGAGCTCAGTGAGTAGTTTATGATGTTGTCCTTGCTTGCATGCGACTTGGAATGTGGTCGAGGCTAGGAGTCAAAGCAGTGAGGGATGTGGAGGGTGGCTGAGCCACAGTGTGACTGCTCTGGTGTTGTATAAAGCTGCCCTGGGTGCTGCTAATGAGAGGGGCCTTTAGCAGGGACAAACAGTGGCACAACTCACCATAAATTGCCATAGCATTAAGAAAGCAATTTTAAACGTGTATTTTATTTTTTTTTAATGGCTACTGCTGTGAGAGCTGACTAACATAGGTGGGACATGAAGTTACTTAAAGATTCTGGCAATTGATATTGTTGGAGCAGTTGAACTCTCTAGATCCCCAACACAGTGTGATCTTGCTTGTCAGGGTAAGCAACTGGATTCAGAGCCTGCAGTCTTCTCAGCTCTGGTCGTTGCAGTGTTGTGTGGCAGGAATATGCAACTTTAAACTACAGCAAGGTCTCAGAATTTTTGCACCTGGCTAGGTACGGGGTAAGTCTCCAAGCTGAGCTGGCAAAGTCCTCACAATCTGCAGGGTGGAGGAAGAGCCTGACTGTGTGACTGAAAAAGCCTTTGTCAGGCAAGGTCTGGGAGAAGATGTGACATAGGAGCACCTCCTACAGATCAGCTTAGATAAAACCACAGATTAATAGGCAGCCAGTAAAATCCAGAGAAAGAGACTTCATGTTTAGTAGTGTATGATAGCTAGTGCTTTAGTGATTCTTATAGCTGCAAATGCAGTAGGATCTGTTAACCAGCAGACCCCTGAGGGTGGAAAACTTTCATACTGCAAAATGCATCTTTGTTTTCACTGTATTTTGCTTTATATGTAACAAATTATGAGACTGACACCTTGCTTCACTGTGCTGTGGAATAAATATCACGTCTCTTCCTGCATGCTCAACTGGATCCTGCTCTCAATCAATTTAGTTTTATGCTAATCCCCTGGAATTAATTCACAGTGGTGCAAAATCAGACTTTGAGCTGGTTTTTTTCTGTTCCTTTGATCTGTTGGAGGTTTTCCATGCCAGTGTCCTCTGTACTTCTTATTTATTTATTTATGTTAAGAGCGTGACTTTACTTGACCTTCTTAATTTTTGTCATGTAATTGCTAAATATCTGAACTGAAATGAAAAAGTTTTGATAACTCAGATTTAACTAGAATGTTGAAAAATGTTTATGGTTTGAGAGGAGATTTCTATGATTGCATATAAGGGAGTTCAGTTTGGAAATGGAGCACAGTTAACAGGAATTGGGCAGTAACAGTCCTTTACTTGCTGAAAAGAAGGCACTTTAACCGGTAACCTGCCCCTAAAGCAATCAGCCCTCTTCATCAGAACAAGGTTTTTTACAAACAGTGTCTCTCTTCCTAGTTTACAGATGGGGAAATGGAGGAACAGAAACTGCTACATTTTGCCTGTTAGGCTGGTATAAAACTGGCAACCGGAGTCCTGCAGCCTAGAGCTGGCGGTGTGCTCCCAGTGAATGAGGATTTTACGTTTTGAACCACAGTTATTTGAAACATCTGTACCTTAAGCATCGTCCTAATTGTTTTGGTGATGCTTTCCTTTCTCCCTGCTCCCTCTTTTTTAAAATGTGTGAGGTATACCACTTTAACGTTACTACTGTTTCATGGCAAAGGTAGTCGAAAAGAATAGATACAGCGTACCAAGGCTTTCCCTTTGTCTCATTTGAGGGCTAGAATTCTACCTTTTATTCTCTGTCCCCTTCTGACATTTTGGGAAACATCAACTATTAGCAATGTTCAGCTAGCTTTCTCAATATGATTCATTAGTTTATATGACCCTCTCACATTTGATTACATTCTTGCACTGGCTATCCTGAGAGCTAGATCCAACGTGAGTTTCTGCCAGCTGACAATAAAGTTGGCAGAGGTCCTGGTGACAAAAAGTCACCTGAAGGTGGAAGGCAGCTGTGAAATAAGACAGAGAAGTGACCAGAGCTTGGTGAAAAGGGGACATGATTAGGACAGCTGAGGATGCACTGATTCAGCATTTCCTCCTTAAAGGCTGTGCAGGCTAGGTTCTTCTCTGCAGCTGGACCTGCCCATGTCCTTCAGGATGTCCAGGGTGTTGGAGGTGGAAAGGCAGTGAAACTGCAGCCTTTTCACCCTTGTGATGAATCCTCTGCAATGTACAGCCAGCTTACTGCAATGAGATTTATTTGGTAATTGCAAATTGGCATAGCATCAGCAAGCACTGAGATTTGTCAAACAGTTTCCTCTCTGGGAATTACTGTGACTACTTTTAAGGCAAACTCTAAAACCTCCATAATCTGTAGCAGATCATTTGTGTATTTAGGCAAGCAGAAGTCCTAGGAAGAGCTTTTTTGCTGGCTTCTTACTAAGCCATTCACGTTTGAGATGTAAGAAATGAAGAGCAGGCATCTCCTGTCAGTAGTCTCTATGGTGTAGTGGGAGTTCAGCTGAAAACCTTCCCAGCCCCTTGCCCAGAATTTGCAGCTTGTTTCATGGGTGATTTTAATTCAGATATTTTTTAAATTTTGAGAACTTAATCTTGGAACACTCACTAATGCTTTCCCATGTAATACTGTTCATGCAGTAGTGGCATATTAAACACTTTAAATCCAAGTATTTTAAAGCTAGCCACCTAAATCCATACTGAAGTACTTAAACTGTCACTTGCGAACAAATGTTTTGTGTGCATGAGTATCTAATGACCACTGTAAGTACCTAGCTTTAGTTTTTGTTTTTATTTTTTTATTTAAGATTTGTTTGTCCCCCTGAAAGTTACATAGACATACAGAGTTATGGTGCTAATTTATATAATTTAAAAAATAGCAAAAGGTGACTTCATTGACAAGTCTTGACATGAGGATAAGAGGACAACTTAAAACTGCATAATTACTCCTGACACTAAGGTTATTAAAAACTCATCAAGTCTTTAAGCTTGAGCTTAAGATCCTGCCATCCTAAGCCAAAGATACCTGACTTTAAGCAAGTTCAGAGAAGGTAAGAGACATGGGGCAGGCTCTGACTTTCTTACATATGTTGAATAACTAAATGTCATATGACTGGTCCTACAGGCTGACTGGAAGAGTCCTATTTCATACAATGGTATGCATAAAACTCTGGATTAAATCAGTTGACCTAACATCAGCATGTGATTTAGTAACCGATATCTCAAACCATCCAGTTGTTACTGCTCAAATCAGCTAAGGTGCATCTCTGCTGAACATTCATGAGGATTCACTATGTGTATGCACATTGGGTAATTTTATGAACAGACTGGCATAAAGGAGGCAACTGATCTGAATGAACAAAGCCATTCTGCTTTGCCCAGGGCAACAACTTTCACACTAGGTCCTTGTAAACAATCAGTTGTAAATACTGCCAGGTATCCAAGTTTGATGGTCCAGCTCAATGTCTTTGAATTGAATTTAAAGCTTAAAAAGCTTAATTTAATAAAATCTTTGTTTTGGCGAGTAAAGCAAACTTACAACCTCAATTTAATTTTGGATATGGTGCTTGTGAATCATACTTTTTCCTCTCAACAATAGAGAAGTCTGCTTCTTTAAGTAGAACTCTCTGTTTTACTTCACTTTTAGGAAAGATAAGGGTGAAAGGAAGGAAGGAAGCAGACAAAGTGAAAAGGAATTTTAATTTATTTTTCTACAGTGTCCTTACTAAAGGCTTTTCCTCCTCTGTTTTAAATAAGATCCAAGGTTCTGTAGTCAGTGTTAGATCACAGTCTGGATTCAAGTAATGATCTACTAAGCAGTGATACACAAGTTAAAATCCTTACCATCAGCTTGCTATAGCTTAAACGCAGATATATTCCCCTACAGCCACTTGCAGCCTTTCTACATAATGAATCTAGAGAGTGGGGTAGTAAGATGCATCACCTTCAGTTAGTAAGTTGTACTGGCCCCATTGCAGCACCTGACAGAGCTTCCATAGACTGTGGCAGTGATGGTCAACTTTTATTTCCACGGGTATCTAGAAGAATTGTAGTTTAAGTATATTGAGACCAGTAGGACTTGCACTTTTCAGCTTCCTGACAACCGTGTAAAGCCTACCCATTGAGTAGGCAGGGGTTATAATATGGGATTGTTTCAGGATATTCACAGAAAGGAGGTCTAAGGGATTCTAATTTGGTAAAATTCAAAGATATACATATTAAGAGAACTAGGTAAAATACCTTGTTTCATTTTTTTGTTCCTTTACTGAGCTCATTAGGCTTATTTCTGAAATCTGTCTAGTTGAGTTTGTTGCTTTGGATTTTAGTTATGCATTAACCTAATTATCATATAATTTCAAATAAATGCAGAACAGTTCTATTCCAAGTGCTAGCATTCCTTAGGATACTGATTTTTAGAAATTATCTAGACCCTCTTAAGTTAACTATTTTGACTTCAGTGGCTGCCTTTGAAATGCACCTTGTTTTTCTGCAGTTCAGCCTAACAAAAAAGCCACAGACCTTAAGCGTAAGTGTCTTGCTAAGATTAGAGAGCCCTGTGCACCAAGAAAACTATCATCTGTAATTTACTTCAGGACTGACAAGCAGTGACTCACTGATAGGTATAAAATTGCAGAGTCCAGATGCCACTTTTGACAACAAGGCTAAAAGAGAGTAGCTAAAATCCTTCACTATAAGACATATTGAGACAGTTTAGCAAAACCCTATCTGGGCTCATATTCTACAGTAATCAGAGACACCGTATT
>VYZV01043369.1:2301-30035 GCA_013401275.1 Pandion haliaetus | reverse complement strand
TTGATCTGAAATAATTTGGAAATATTTTTTTTAATTACAAATTACTTTCCTTTTGGTGAAAAAGTTAAATGTATAAAATATTGGGAAAATAAAGTATTTAATATAATTTTTAATTTTAGGAATGTGCAGAATTTTTTGCCTTTCTATAGAACTGGTGATTTAGTGAGGACAGAGGAGCGAAGATCGATAATTCCTTTCTCGCCCCTTTTATTTTCACTGAAAATTTATTCTTTTTTATTAAGTTGTAACCTGAAAATCCAACAATTCCAAATGCACCCTCAGGCAAAATGGCGATTACCGTGCATATAAAAGAACATGGCTTCAAGAATATTTTGTCTGTGGGTTTCATAAAAATGGATTTCTGAGGACAATTTGATCTCTCTCCAATGGAAAATTTCTGTGAACTTATGAGCCATTTTGAGTTACAAAATTATACCAGTGCCGATTGTGTTCATCCATGGAAAATCTTGACCTACGTCATGAGGCCTAAAGGAAAGCAAAACAAAACCCATTTTCTGCAGGAAAGAACTATGAAGCTGGTTGTGAGAATAACAGTTTATGTAAATGAGTTTCTAACCTCTCACATAAACAGCTTCTGGGATTACCCAGACTGTAACAGAGCAGACACCACACAGAACAGACATCCCTGAAGTCTGCAAAGAGAACGAAAAATAGCCCCTAGGAGCTCTGAAAAGAAATTCCTTGACACAGACGTCTGTATACTCCCATGTGTGCCCACAAAATTATGTCTGTAGAATGAAGCCCATAACCTCCTTCCCTAAGTAGTTACAGTCTAATAGGAAAGGTGGCACAACTACTAAGAATTAGAAACAACAGCTAATGATAGATGTGGGCCACAGAAAAAGTCACACCATACTGAAACTTATAAGAAAGTCACAGAGCCACCAGTAAAAGCAGAATGAGTAAGGAACAGATCATTAAAAAAAAAAAACCAAAGACAAACCCAAACTAAAAACCTAAAAAAACCCCAAATATCCATCATAAATATCATAGCATGGACTGGAGAAATCACTGTTTCACAGAACTTTATGGCTACAGAAATTCAGAGCTTTGTTCTGTCAGTCCATTCAACAGTCTGGGCATCTTTGACATAAGTTATGCATAAGGCAGCATTTTCACAAGCTCTTTGAGAAGGCAGACACACACAGTCTCTTTCCCTGAGACCTTACACAATGATGTCCTAAAAATGCTGACTACGAACAAAGCTGTTATCTCCTATGGTTCCTTGGGAAATGAAATGTCTAACAGTGTAAGAGTCTGGGAAACAAAAGGATATATTGCCATGTATACATATCTGATTGGTTTTCTATCTACAGGAAAACAAGGTAAGTTTTGACTTAGATATGTGTTGAATAAAAGGTAACACACTCGCGAGCCTAGCTGAGTGATGCTTTATCAGTCTCTGAGAAAAAGACATTTTTTTAAAATGAAGAATACATTGGCGCTAAGTTCAGAATAGTGTAATTTATTTTTTTTTTAAGATAATCTCTGTCTTCCTATGAAATCTATAATGATAGCACTGAACTAAGGGGTAATGAGCCTAATATGAAAAAATAGAGAGCATACTGAAAAACAGCTGCTTGAGCTTATTTAAAACTATATATACAATCAAAAAATGGTAACAATTTATCTATAGCATGTCAGATAATTTCTAGGTCAAAACCAAAATGAAAGACCAGAATTCCTACTACAGCAAAATTCTTCACTATGCTGTACTGTAACATGGTAATTTTTGGAATTATTATTGCATAGAATAAATATTCTCCTATCTATCGGGGTTTCACTCATCAGTGAAGAGGCCTGATCCAATGCCAAAGGGAAGCAATGGAAAAAGTACGACAGACTTGAGTGAGAGTTGAAACAGTGCTTAGAGGAGGAAGCCTGCTATGAATAAAGTTGCTTCCTTATGGTATGGCTTTTCTTGAATGGATGCATATTTCCACAATTAAAACTGTTTTCATAAGTGAGGTACATTAACTGCTGCAGGCCTTAATGAAGAAGACAAACTGGAGGTCCTGCATTACCTTCTTTGTTCTGTGGCAAAAGTATGGTTGCTACATCTCAAGTAATCTTCTCGCAGCTACTTGCTGAAGGACCTTTAATAACATTCTTGAAATAAACAGTGAGAAGAGAGACAACAAATATTTAGAATTAAAATGTATCATTTGAATATCAAACTAGCATATTGACGAGAAAGTTGGCAAGAATAATGCAAATCTTGCTCATGTTTTCTACAGGCGATAGATCAGAACAGTTCAAGGTCCTTAATTTCATATACATACACTGAAATAATTTCAGGTTCGTTCTTTCTGAAATTATACTTTCTTCCTTCCCACAATCCAATTGGTATCATCAGTTTGGTATTGGTGCAGTGGAATGGAATTGATGACACAGGACGATCTTTGCCCAACCCAAATGAGTCTATGTAATCAATTTTTTTAGCTAACACAGATTTTCCTGCCTCTCTGGTAATCCTTGCTATGCAGGATATGTTCCTTTCTTAAGGGAAGAGATATTCCTTACATTCAGAAAAACACAACCCTTTGAATGCAAATAAAATGACTAATGCTTCTTTAAGCTCATAGTGGTTCCATGCAGTAACTTAAATGAGAGGCTATTAGTTCATCTGTGACTGAAAACCAAAACCAGATGGATTAGTTTGTTACGAGTTCTCACAAAATATATTTATGACTTATGGTCATGGTAAGGAATACATTTCTTTTTCAGTTGCCTTCTTTTAAGCTTCTCTTTCAGCTGTTTCATTATACTGGGCTTTTAGAAAATTGTTGCATCTAATCTCTTCTAAAAAGTCTTACTGAGTAAGAGGGAAGAAGCAGATGTTACTTTCAAGTGTAAAAATGTAGCTAAAAGATGAAAACACAAGTTTGCTAAGACAACTCATAAACCCTACATGTCCTGTTATTCTCTATTCTGTCAAAGAGAAGCAAAGTTTGAAATACAGTTACAACAACAGGAAAAAGAGATATTGGTCTCCTTTTAAAAGCATATTCTTTTTGAGTCTTTGCATGAATTTAGGACTAATGAATTAACGTGCTCCATTGTTCTCTGTGTGTACATGAACATGCCTAGGGAAACAAACAAATCTGGCATAAAGACACTAACAGTGTGAATCGTAAGAATTCATTATCAGGAAACAGGCAGCTAGATATCCAGTGTCTTCAGGACAGTACAATTGTATGCATGCCAAGAAGCACAACTTTATATACATAGAGAAGTTTTAATAGGAGAATGACACGTATTGCATTTCAACTCATAAATGCACTTTTTTGGTTGTAAAGAGCTTCTGCTCTGAGAGTTCTGGCAGCAGAAGTGTGTTTTTGAGTCCCACTCCTGTTCACACTGGAGTCAGTAGGACGGCCTCCACTGCTGTCAGCAAGAGAGTGGATTTGTTAGATAGTTCAGCATGTTTTGAGAATGCTCTAGCTCCTCTCAAATGTCTTTGAATTTGATAAGCAGTGTGGATGCTCAGTCCCTGACAGAAATTCCTGAAAAGGTTCATCAGAACTCATCATACCAACATCTTTCCACTATACAATATGCCTCAACTGTAACTGCATTGCCTCAACCCTCAGCTTGTTAGTGTAATTGCCATGCCTGTTTGGCCTTTGCTTGATCTACTGGGACTACCAAGTAGTGTTCCACTACAGAACTTTGGAGATAGCAAGCTGAATCAAACTTCATTTATTGTATTATAAAATCTGAGTCTTGGATACTGTCGTGGTTTCAGGTCAGCTCAGTCGGTAACAAAGCACCACGAAGCTGCTCGCTCACCCCCCAACCCCTCGCCTGGCCACGTTGGGATGAGGAGAAAATCCAAAGGCAGGCTCGTGGGTCGAGACAAGGACTGGGAGGGATCACTCCCCACTTATGGTCACGGGCAAAAGACAGGCTCAACTTGGGGAAAAACCAAAATCAATTTAATTTACTACAAATCAAAACAAAAACAAAACACAAGGGTATTAGGAAGGGAAACTAAACATCAGAACAACCTCCCCCCCAACCCCTCCCGCCTTCCCGGCTCAGTTCCACTCCCGATGCTTTCTACCTCCTCCCCCCAGCAGCGCAGGGGAACAGGGGATGGGGGTTGAGTCAGCTCGCCACACATCGTCGCTGCCGCTTCTTTCCTCAGGGGGAAGATTCCTCACTCGTCCNTCCTTTCCGCGGGCTTCAGTTCTTCCCGAACTCCCCTGGCGCGGGTCCTTTCCGCGGGCTTCTCTCCCGTCTCACACTGCTTCAGCGCCGTTTTTACCATGGAGTTACGGCCATCTTCGGGAGCCTCCGCTCCACCGTTCACCTCCCTGGGCTGCAGGGGGACAGCCTGCCGTCTCACCACGGGCTGCAGAGCCATCAGCCTCCTCAAGCGCCCCCTCCTCCCCCTCCACTTCCATGACTCCAGTGTCGGCAGTGATGTTCCTCTCAGGTTTCCCAACCCCCACACTACCGGTTCCCCTTCTTAAATATGTTCTCCCAGAGGCGCTACCACCATCACTCCCCGCCTAGAGGCGGGTTCAACATTTTGGCGCGTGCGTCCGACATTTTGGGGCAGCGAATTCTTCCAAGCAACTTCTTAAAGGGGCCGCCTCTGCAGCCCCCCTCCCCTGCCACCAAGGAAAACCGCGCCACACAAACCCATAACAGATACATATCTAGTATCAACTTCATTGGTTTTATTGGGGATGTAGATACCTATCTACAGGACTGAGATACCAAACAGCCATTAGATGAGAGTAGGTTTTTTCTTACTAGCTTCACTTCTATTTAAAAGGAAGTAATGCAGTCTGGATAGCGTCAGTTTGGAGGGCTATTCAGTCTCCCAAGCTGTTACCTTTATTACACATAGCTGAGCTGATTCCCATCAAAACCCATGGAAAGACTGCTGGTATCTTCTGTGAAAAATGAACTAAATCCTTTTCAAGCTCTCAAATGAAACAAGACACAATGCATGCGATTCCTCTCACCTAACTTCAAGGACTGAATTCAACTGTCTAAGTTTCAGTGAAGACTGTGATTTTTAACACCTTAATGTATTCAAGACATCTGCACAGGGCTGCCAGGAACAACAGGGCATATGAGAGAGCTATGCCATCTGCAGTGTCAGTGCCATTTTGCAGACCAGATGGAATACCCTGGATCATCCATATGTGTGAAACTGAATTGAGTCCTAAGTAGTTGCAATATACATGTCTACATGTAACTCAGGTGTCCAGGCTAATCTTAACATCAATAGAGTTAATATATCAGTAAAATACACAGAATTATTTGTCTAACCTGAAAGTAGACACCACATTTGATCAAATGAAGTGCACCTTAAACTTCATTGATATTCATCAAAGGAACTAAAAGTTCTGCTCTTCTGTAAGTCTGTAACAGTAAAAACAGCTAAAAGAGCCTTTGTTTTGCGGTTGACCACTGCCACTGCGCTGAGGTTTTCATTTCTCTATCAGTGTCTCCAGACTGATACATAAAGATTTTCTCTCCTCAGAGAACTGTTATGGTTGTCCAGCCCATATAATTTTCTGTATTTACCCCAAACTGCTGTTTCAGTTTAACCATAGACTTAAGATATCTAAGGGGGAGTTGTCAGACTGAAGAGACAGACTTTTTAATATGACATCTAAGTTCACTATACATTTTGCCTTTTCACTAGCTAACTCTGATCTTGCTAGTTGTGTCTTGAAAGCTGTATTTGTATTGTTGAACTTCTACATACTTTGGAAATTTTAGCCTGCCTGTATAATAAAGAATCTAGTTATCAGCTGTTGATTTAAAGGTTTCTTAAATTGTAAGGCACTTTCTTCAAGTCACCCACTAAACAAACTTAGGTTATGATCTCTCCAGATCTTTTAAAGCAATGCAGCCTCAGAGCAGCTAAAATCTGAACGGAAGCTGTGATCTCAAAGAACTGCCAGGTGCTGCAGTGAAACATCGGTAGTGATTCAGAAGAAAGCAGTCTTCCCTCCAAGTCAGCATCAAACCAGTGCCTGATGTGCTTCAAAGAGGCACTGTACTGCTGAGAAAGATAAACCTGACTCTTGGTGACTTGTGGCCAATTAAAGATCTCACGGAACATTTCACAAGGGGAAAGACATTAACCTCTGTGTCCTGGCCAGATTATACAGTATTAGTGAAAACAAGTCTAGAACATTTTGGGTCTAGCTTTGCATTTCTCACTCTGAGTTGGGTGCCAGGATCTCTCCTGGTGCCCTCTGAATTCAAATGAGTTCTGCCAACTAAAAGCTGTATCAGATTTGGCCCTAGAATTCAGTTGCCTTCTAGATCCACTGTCAACTGTGCATTGGAATATTCACCAGAAGCAGATGCACTTTTGTTCTGGTTTGGTTTTGATGCTGTCAGGTGAGTGGGAGTTATCTGAACTCCAAATACAGAACGGGAAATCAAAAAGCAACCTAAATCCCAAGTGCCTCTGGCCACAAGCAGATGTTTTTAGACTATTGTGATTAAAAAGGCTGTATAAGAAAGCATCAATTACAATAGAAAAGCAGATTGTTGGCACTTAGTGCCTTTCAAGAAAATAGCATTACAAAAATTGGGAAAAAAACATTTTAGTGTTGCTAAATCATATTTACTTACTAAACATTGATACCAGATGAGTTGCCATTTGTTGATAAAAACATTTCAACATGAGTAATGCTTTCATCTAAAAGTTTTTGTGAAACATATTGTAAGCTGTGGAATACTTAAGAGGAGGAAAAAAAGGGAGGACAGGTTGGTTTATATATGAACAAGCAAAACTTTTGAAAATACCTTGAGTATGATATGCAGGGACAAATATTGTCACAATTCAATGGGTTGGTTATACCCTGGGGATTGGATACAACAGATAGACCTGACTGATTAGTTTGGCAAACTAAAATTTTGGGATACTTGCACTAAGTGTCTGAGATACCAGTGTGAATTGGCACTGAAAGGCACAACTTGTCCCTAAGCTCTCTGACATACACCTTTAGGAGCAGTTTTTTCATTATTCCATGGAATATGTTGGCATTCAAAAAACTTTTCAGCCTGGCATGAAACACTATAAAATGAGATCCTTACACAAAATCCTTAGGAAAAGTTACTATAGAATGAAAAGGGACTGATTTAACTTGAACAATTCATATAATTTATTTGAGTGAAGTTCATTGCATCCAAGCCAGACATCTGGGATAAGAGTCACCTCTTTAAACGTGGGGGGTGAAGGAGGCAGAGGGGAATGGAGAGAGAGGAGGAGGGAGATTCTTCAGAAAGCCAGATGAGAAGACAAAGGTGAGGTTAAACAAAGTAGTTCTGATGAGACAACCTCTCAAGAACTTGTGGAAGTCGCTACTGACAGATTAGATGAGGAGCCAAGAGGAGCTTGTGTGGATGAGGTGAAAAGAAATAACAATTATTTCCAGAGACTGGGATGGGAATGAGAAGTCTGTATTTCAAGTGAGGAGAATGACTGTATAATGAGGGACCAGTGGTAGTGAGGAGTCAAGCAGTGGGCCTGCCTGGAAATATTTAGAGGAGGGAAATGAGGGAGTCACACTGCAAAAATAGCAAAAGTTCTGCAGCAACAGCAAATACCTCTGAAATCCCATGTAAGAACAGTCTAAAAGATACTTGTAATCTCCTTCTTAACCCTTGCTATTCCATATAAGTGAAATTAAGCCATTATTGCTGCAAGTTACTCTGTGATACGTCTACATAGTGCCTCCCAAACATTGGCCTTGCTGAGGACTCAGCCCTTTGCTATGATTTTTGCAGCATGGAATTCTAATTCTTCACTCCATTTAAAAAAAAAAAAACAACACAACCAAAAACACTGTCTTGCGACCTCTTACACACACACACAAATTATCAATATAGTGGAATTTTATAGTATAGGTTGATTTTAGAACTTACCTACCTGACAGGGTGTCACAGAAAGGGCTGGTAGGGAGATACGCATTTTAAAAAAAATCCTGTCCTGAAGGAAAGATAGTTGTTTGGCACTGTTAGACTGCTGAGCACAAATATTGTGCAGCAGCAAAAGCAAAGTATTTACTTTGTGGGATAGACTTATCCCACTGAGCTGAGTATCCTAAACACTAGACTGTAGAAAACATCTCCCATCTGGCCTGTTGCATTTTTATGGTCAGAGAAAATGGTGGGAGCTCTCAAAGACAATGGCCAATAGCNAAAAAAAAAAAAAAAAAAAAGACTGATGCAGGCTGAAATTCCCTCTGGATGAGAATGGTGCAGAATTCTGTTCCCTGCTTCCAGGATGAGTTCTCCAATCAATATATTGCTATATAAAACATGACCAAATCTCCTTCTTCTCCAGCAGATCTTCTGAAGAGAATAATTAGGCAAATGTGCAGTCAAAAATGACACCCAGGTGCCTAAGTGCAGAAGCAATTTCAGTCCTGAATTGGTTTCACTGCAGTGACTGCCAGCCAGCAATGTCACACTCGGCCAGTTTCTAAAATTTACAGCTACCTGGTTGTGAAGAATTCAGTCTCCTCTCAGTTGCCCATGTCTTTGTGGCACCGTGTAATGCCAAGCACATCCTCCACTGCCTTTGAAAACTGAAACTCACCCTAATCCTACTGTCCTGGGTTCAGCTGGGATAGAGTTAATTTTCACAGAAACCTGGGAGGGGGCACAGCTGGGACAGCTGACCTGAGCTAGCCAAGGAGCTATTCCATACCATTTGATATCATGCACAGTATATAAATGGGGAGCGGGCTGGGGGGGGAGAGGGGGGGTGCTGCTCTCTCTCTCTCTCTCGGTGGGGGAAGTGGTGGAGTGTCGGGTTCTGGGTGGTGAGCAGTTGCACTGTGCATCACTCGTTTTTGTATATTTTTTTATTAGTACCGTTGTTGTTGTTGTAAATTCTCTCCTTGTGTTGTCCCAGTAAACTGTCCTTATCTCAACCCACGAGGTTCTGTTTTTTTCCTTTTCTCCTTCCTGATTCTCCTCCCCATCCCACCGGAGCGGGGCGGGAGGAGTGAGCGTGTGGCTGCGTGGTGCTTTGTTACCGGCTGAGCTGAAACTGAAACTATGACACCTACCAAGAGAGGATTTGTGGGTTACTGCAGTGCCTTCTGCCTCCTATAAGAATAGTAGAAAGGGCTGGGGAGAGAGGGACTGGAACAGAAAGCTTTTGAGACTCTTTGAGCTGACCGAATGGCAGCTCAATGGAGAGAAGTGGATGCCATTTGGGACCTGACTGGTTCACTGCGGTTGTTCCTGAACACCAAGAAACTGGCAGATCCATAAAAGAACCTGTCCTTCCAACTCATCCTGCCATTAAGTGTCCAAAATTAAAAGGCTTGTGCGTGGACAAGCTTCATGAGTCTGTACACTGCTACAGATGGAACTTCTGAATCCTTATTTTCTCTTGCAACAATGAACATCACGTTATTTAAGTTTTTTTTCAGATTTGATCTCAACTGCAAATACTGATATATTCATCTTGTTTTCTTCCATATGTAGTCACTGCTCTTTCCCAACAACTCTGAAATGCAGCTGCTCCATGACAAGTAAAGGATGAGAAAACAGGCATGCATGACTCCTTGACTAGTAAAATTTTCCGAAGACTGGGCCAGGAGCACACAGAAGTCCTGGGGATGGCAGTAAATATACATTCCCTTGGGTTCTTTGGAGTGAAGGCAGGCATCTCCTCTTTTTTTCCTCCCTCACATAAAAAAATACCCTTAAGATCTGCATGCTTCCAAATACATTTTATGCTCTGATTTCACTGTAGTAATATGTTTCAGTAATTTCATTATGCAAATTTCTCAAACTTAAGAGCACTGATTATTTGCTCTTCTTTTACCCAGACATCACCAAAAAAAAACCCATGACAGTTGTAACCTATTTGGTTAAAACACATTGATAAAAAGAATTTGGTGAGAATATGGATTAAACCACTTTTTTTCATCATGAAAAGCTGCGGGAGATTTCATATACAAGGCAGCTCTTGGCCCTGAATGGAAGTGGAGCGTAAAGCAGACGTGCAAGAGGTACAACACCCATCTGTCTTTCAGTATGGGTTCAATAATGATATGCAGAATTTCAACAGGCATCTATGTAGACGGGGTGGCAAGCAGAAAGCCTTGTCATGACTGCTAGTGAGTTTTCACAGATAATCATCCGTGGGGACAAACCAAAGAAATGTGATTAATGAGCTGGAATAACACGATCTTGACGAGTACTGTAGTTTGTGCTACAGTGTTTCTCCACACTGCACACATCTGTCACAAACAGGCTCATGAAATCATTTGCTGTTTGCTTTATCTGCAGAAACATTCTTTGTGTGCTGACATCATACAAAACGTGCCAGGGTAAGCAAATAAAATGCTATGGCAAACAGCTTGGTCTTACGGTAACACCTGTCTTCTTGACTTGCTTTGGCCAATTATTTCAGAGGGCTAAGCTGATAAAAATGCCCATAGCTTGGGTGAGGTCTAATGACCACCTTTGCAGTCTAGACCTTTTGCTCAAAGTTAGTCCAAGTCACAGAGTTAGGCGGAGAGTTCCAGTTTAAAATGTAGTAGTGGTGGCAGGATGTGAGAAAACTGCTGCTTCCAAATCAGCAGCACTGTCTAGCATGAGAAGTGTCAGTTCAGGCTTGCTCTATTCTTCTCTAAGGATCTGTTTTATGTAAGTCACCATAAATGAAAGGACAGTGGCCTGGAAAGACCACACTTGCGTTCTTATCTTCTCCACACTTGATTCATTGTGCTCCACTTTATGGTTTCACTCATCCTATCAACCTCCCTACCCTGGCTTCTGAGTTCTACTAGCTCATCTCTTCTGCCACCATTCAGGCTTTACTGGGAAAATTCAGGCAGTGTTATAATTTCCCTCATTGTGCTTCTGTTGTCTTTTTCTTTAATTCTTCAGTAGTAGATCTACTTACCTTCAAGTTCTAGGCCTCTAACTTAAACCAAAGTTTCCAACTCTTACAATTTTATGGCACATCTTGAAAATGTAGTGTTTTTCTTAAAACATGAACTACTGCAGTAATTTCAGTCTCTGTTCCAGAATAAAACAATTTTCTAGCTCTCATTTCATGGAGGGAAGCTCAAAAACACAACTCCCAGGCTTATAAAAAGAAGACAATAAAAAGAAACAAAATATAGATTACTAATTTTTAAATTCATAATTAGAAAAAGGCTGAGGAGTTTGAAAACTTGAGGTTGGCAAGACTCCGAAACCCACCTTTCATGAGCTGTCTTCCTTTGGACTGATTGTTTAATTAGATAAATTTGATGAGAAAAACATCACGTACCCTAAGCAGGCACCATTTTTATGGTAAATCCCCTAAACTTTTCCAAGTGAAAGTGAACAATTTGTCCTTTCATGGACTAAGTGGAATAAAGCTTTCTTCATTAATTTAAACTTTTTACTCTGGTTTCTAGAATTAATTCTATATTTGTTTCTGTAATTAATTCTACAGTTCTGTTTTAGCCTTCCAGTCCTCATCCCTCTTGGCACCCACTGTGCAGACCCTCTCACAGAAAGATTGGCTGATATCCAGTGACATCCACACCACCCTTCTACAACGCCAAGCCATCATAAAAAGATTCATAAAATCTGCAGGCCCCTGAACCTTGTTACTCTGCCAGCAGGGAAAAAAACAGTCACAGAAAATGGGATGGTATCAACAAGAAAAAATAGGGAAGAGATGGAAGACAGGAGGAGGTTGATTTTGTGACATTTCAGAGAATATCCTTAGTTATATACTGCATACCTAGTGATACCAATAACGATAGTACAAAGGGAGCAAGTTGGATTAATACATGGAATTTGAACATTTAAAAGAGTAATTCATTTACAAGAAGTCTTTTCTTACTTGCTGAATAGAACAGATTTTAATATAATACACTTGGTATACCTCTATTCACAGTACATCCTCCACTTGACAAGATTCTCTAATCTTGCCAATCTTTCCGGGAGATAATACATGCCATCTGGAGGAAATGTTGCTCTTTCCCCCACCCTCTCACCTGCTATGTATTTCTCTTTGATCTCCCCAACCTCAGCACTTTATCCTCTGATCATCCCCAGACCTCAAACTCTAGCTGTACCACCATTTTCACTTTCAATCTCACTGTATTTCTATTTGGGTTTTGCTTTGTGGTTTTATCACACTACTGAAACTACTAGTCTGCAATAGTCTTAACTGAATCCTTCTTCATCTCTAATTTTAATCCAACTCTTTCTTTCTTTTCTCTTGAAATTCTGACTCAGCTTCCTAAATTCATTTTAGGACTTCTGCTATCTGATTATATAATCTTTAATCAGGTAGATTGTCTGCATTATGGTCACAAAATCAGAAAAAAGTAGGAAGGGAGTTCAAGATCCTACCTACTCAAGGCAGGATCAATTCTTTCTAGAGTAGTTTTGGAACAATAACTATGTAAGCTTTCTTATAAAGAAGGCCTTAAAAAACAGAGATTCCACATCCTCTCCAGAAAACTCAGTTCCAGTGCTTTGCTACCTATATTTAAAAATATCAGTCCCTTTATATTTAAAAAGATCTTCATA
Source organism: Pandion haliaetus (assembly GCA_013401275.1). Taxonomy (NCBI): domain Eukaryota; kingdom Metazoa; phylum Chordata; class Aves; order Accipitriformes; family Pandionidae; genus Pandion; species Pandion haliaetus. The sequence continues at coordinate 17,471 of VYZV01043369.1, read as the reverse complement.
GTATCAGTCCTAAAGTTCCCTAGCAGCATTTTGAGTCTTTTTCTTCTTGAGCTACCTTAGTGAACATGGAGAACGGCTTGTTACCCTCTTCCTTCAGCAACCTTTTACATATTTGAATACTCTTATCATGTCCCTTTTCTGTCTTCTTTTGTTTTAGACTAAACAATTTCAGATCCTTCAAGCTTAGCTTTAAGGCATATTTCTAAACCTCTAATGATTTTACGCTCTTTTGGATTCTCTCCAACTGATTCACATCTTTTTTAAAGCCACAGATGTAAACCTAGGCACAGAATTCCAACAGAGACCTTACCAGCAGTGAGTAAAGAGGAAGTGTGAGGGGTGTTTTGGTTTTTTTTTTTTGTAAGATATACAAAGGTTGTATGTATTTCAACAAGGGGCAGAGGCTTGGGTGGTTTGGTGTGTTTTTTCCCCCTCAATGTGTAGGCTGATGGTCTCTCATAAGGTTGAAAACTTATATGCGGAACTGTATTGAGCCAGTCAGTCCCTGTTTCATTACTGGATTGCTCATTACTCGTGCCAAAGTGTAGTACTTTGCACTTGTCCTTACTGAATTGCATCTTACTTACTGGAAACATTTCTCCATTTAAAAAAATAATTTTAAATTTCAATTTTTCTATTCTTTTGTCTTGCAGTCAGCTGCAGTTATAAAAAGAACAGTGCTGGACTCAAAATATGTTCCTATGGAAACGCCTGACATAATTTCAGGTAGACTATGAAGGATTGATGACTTTTTGGACAGCAGAATTGCAAGAAGCTATACATCATGAAGTTTCACCCAGACTTTAATGTCACTGTTTGCTTACAAAAATATTATCAAAGACAATATAAAAAATATTAGTAATGTCAATATGTAGTTATATGACAGCCACAACTTTTACTCAGTCTACAATCCCTATTATTCTATTATAGATGAAACTAGGTTTGTGAGACATGGTACATTCTTAATCAGAATGTCTGTTAAATATTACTTTATGGTCTTCTGGAGGCTTATAAGCTGACTTTGTTTTCATTCTACTGTGAACTGCACTTCTAGGTCACTTCTGACCTAAGGTAAAATGTACTGGGCCCAGAATAGTAGAAAACATCTAAAAGTGACTCTTTCCCTTTAACTCATTCCATTCAAATTCATTCCTTTTTCTTTAACACACTGGATCGTTTTTGCATGCGGCAGGGTCTTGCAGGATATATCACAGGGACACATCATCTGGGATGAAGTTATTTGAGATTCTAGGCAGTTGCTCAACAGCAAAGGAGAGCATGGAGCAAAGAGAAGCAAAATCCCATTTATGTTTATATGTTTTCCTGCAATTCACTATAGCCATTTATTAGAAGAATAAGGAGCTTCTATGACTCACAATCATTTCCATGCTACTGTTGGTTCCACAAACTCGAATCACACACACAAATATATGAGCTAGAGCAGATGCAGTATGGGTCTGGCAACACGTCTTGTCTGAAGAACCCACAAAAGCGTGGTTTGAATTGAAGGAAATTTCTCTTTCTTTCAGACAGCCCCACACATACTGAACTGATAGCAGTTGGTGTATTGCAGCAGTATTTTTAGAGAACTACAAACTTAGGTATCCTGCTGAGCAGTGACCTGGTTTTAGGTCTGCCTAGTCCACCTAACCCCTTAGCAGCTTGCTGAGCTTGCATATTGCAGCTTCAGACCTGGCAGCTCTTGCCAAATGGCTCTTCACAGAACATTTGTGTCCTATGAATGGAATGGTCCAGAAGCCCCTACAGGAGGGTGGGCTGCAAAGCATGTAATCTGCATAGAACAACGGGTTTGATATTTCTTGTCTTTTTGCTTCTGCATAAAACTAAGGCTTCTAACACCCTATAAAAGAAAACTGAATCTTCCAGAGTAGATAGAATATTTACCTGCAACACCAAAACATCAAAGCCAAGTCCCTGCTCTTGACCAGAAATATCAGAAAATTGAATAGGAGTCTTCTACAGCTCAGAACCACCTCCTGAAATTTTGGTTCCTGGATCTCATGGAAAAGGGGTCTTTTCTTTTCCTCTTTTGTTCTCCATTATTCCCTCTTCAAACACATATTTTGACCAGATCTACTCCTGTCTCCTTATACAAACCCTCACACATCGAACAGCTCTTCCAAACAAAGTTGTCATGCTTTGTTCCTCTGGATACCTCTCTTTTTTATTAATCTGTATTTTCTAATAAAAATATAGGGTTTTTTTTTTGTCCCCAAACACCTGCTCAAATATACACTTACCTTTTAACTGCAGACCTTGTATTTAATAATAAAATTTGACATACAATTCCGCCTTCTACAGCTAGAAAAAGGCCTGTTACAACTGTGACAGAAAATGAAGCATGTGATTAGTAGGCCAGTTGTTATTAATGGTCTGAATTTCCTCCCCTTAAACATACCAACACAAACTGTTCTTTTGGCTAGAAACAGTGATGAACAGAGCATGCTCTGGCATTTCCTTCAAATCATTCTGTCTCTGTGCCAAAAGCCCACCTTTTTTCTCTTGCACCAACTGCAATGAGTTCAGAGTCTTACGTTAGAGGAGAACAAGCTCTTGATTTTTTAAGTTGATTTCAGTATACTTTGGGAGTATTTCTGGAATACATTTTTGGACTCATTAATGCTTTCAAACTTTATTTATTGGCATCAGTTTGAGCAGAACATGAAGTAAAGTGACCCCTGCTTTTCAACTACTGTTAGGAGATGGGGGAAAAGAGAAAGAAATGTCCTTAAAAGTGTATTTCTAAGGCACAGCTTGCCTGGTTTATGAAGGCAGCTGAGACAGTTCTCACTTTCTTTGAACTGGTATGTTTGTGAAAGTCTTATTTCTCCCCCCACCTCTTTTCTTCTGCGGTGTCCAGTCTTGAAAACAAACTGATAGATGTTCTCTTGGATCAGCTTGTGAGACTTGCGATGTCAGAAGTACAAACAGACTTTAGCTGTTTAGTTCAGGAAATGAGATGCAGACAATCTGATAAATAAACAGTGTTTACTACTCCAGTTTAAAGTGTGCTTTGGATTTCTTTTCAAAATACTCCTACGAGGAACTGAGGACGAATATTAAACATGTGCTCCTAATTTCCAGACCTCAATGGCGAGGTCAGAGTAGTCTTTAACTTACACAATTTGCATAGTGAGGTTATAACAGAAGCGAATGTTTCTGAACTTTAACCATATTAAAGAAACAATAACAAGAAATTTGAATTACATAGAAATTGACTCCAAAGAAACTTGTAAGATTTATGAATACACAGAGATTAATTGTAATAATAGGATTTAGGACAGTGTGCGAATTAGAATACTTTGTGATTTAAAGTGAGAGAGAGACACACACAGAGATTTAAATCAGCTGATACATAATTACCCAGTTTGGATTGGGACAACATAGAGTGGAAAATATTCTTATACTCAAGCAATTAATTATACATTTCAATGGTTATGGGGTCATAAAGTTAGATTTAGGTATCATCCAAATGGCACTTCCTTTACCAGCAGCATATCTATCCCCAGTGCAGCACTACGGCATCATTTCACTATTAAATCTGTGTAATGTCATGTGCCACCCTACTTCTCTGTCATGGCTATGTGGACTACACAGCACAGACCAGACCAGCATCCACGGCTCTGATGACACATATGCAGCCAGGCAGAAGTAGGAACAGCCGGGGACCATAAACCTACTCTGCATGTACACCAGGAGATGCAAACGTGCAGGGACAACAGGACAATTAACTTCATAAAAAGCCACAAGGACTTTTTCCCTATTGTGAGAAAGGGAAGAAGAGCGTTTAGAATGCAGTAGGTGAATTTTGGAGCTAACTCCTGATATTCTGTTATGGGCATGGCGACTACATGCTTCACTGTCTTTTGGGACTTGCATAAAATCACAACTTGGCCCTCAGGATTGAAGACAGACACCCACTGAGTCACCAGTAACATTTCCTGCATTGCTTTGGATTTGTCTTGAGGCATCTCCCTTCCAGCTATGCAGTAAGCATCATTTCCACCGGATGGAGGTGATTCAGAACCCATGAAACAGTCACTTTTTCAAGTGATGGAGAACTATTACTGAATGAGTTGTCATTTAAATAGCTTTTAGTGCCACATTTGAATTTTGAATGAATTCAAATTCTCGTGAAAGGTGTTCAACAAGTAGCAATGAGCCACGAAACCTCTTATTCACTATTCCCAAGAGGAACACCTAATACTTCGTGTGACTTTCATTTTTTTTTCCAGCCTTACTCTCTTTTTTTTTTAATAATGAATTTTGAAATTAAAAAAAAATGGTTTCAGAGACTGAGGTATCCCTTATAGTTCTTGCTTTATCTCCTACAATAAACAGGACCCTGATCACTACCCCTCAGAATATAATTAATACCTAGCCCTAGCAGTGAAAATACTGTACGTATACATATCTGAGAGAAATTATGATGTCATCTGTTTTATTTTGGCTACAAGACAACAGTCAGCAGAAAATACCTTTCAGATTTTTTTTAATCCTAAATCAATGAGATGCAGACTGATAAGCCAATTATGGAAGATTCTGTGAAACTCCTTATACTCATCCTAGATTGCAAACTCTCCAGTCAAGGTTGCTGTACCTATCCGTCCAGATTCACTCTGTTCCTCTATCCTGTTTGAAGTTTCCAAGTGTGACTACAGAAAGAGGTACTAACAGGAAAACCAATATAACTGTGAAAGATTCAGCAGTCTAACAGCAGTAACTCACAGACTGCTATTTGTAATTTCAAACATTTTCCCCAACCTCTTCCTTGTAACTGTCATCATAAATAATGAAAATATTCATGTTACCTACACACAGAGCTCTTGTTTCTTTCTGATCCATTTCAGACCTAACACTTTTGATTTTTATTAGTCTCCTGCTTCCTTAAAGGGCAAGTTTGTATCAAAACACTGACATTTTTTGTATTTTAGATATTGCTCTATAAATAAAGTTATTTAGTAAATCTTACCTTTTCAAAAAGTGGCAAGATGTGTTCTACAGGAAAATTTTGCAGTTTTCCATCTAGCGTCTTTAGCTATCATGTATACCCTTTTTGCCGTGACACTGCAGCTGTTTGGAGAATTCAGTCTTGGACCAACTCTGCTCCTAAAACAGAGGGAACAACAAAACACTAACTGTAGTGGGGGATTCTGGATGCTGCCTACTGCATTCAAAAGGTCCTTAATTAGAAGACAGCATCGTAATTTCTCCCTTCTTATGACCCTATAGCCAGATGCAGCTGGTCAGTAAATTGTACTTAAACCTCGTTCATGGGATCCCATTAGGAGAAAGCTCGAGGTAGTACCTTGCAGGATTACAGGAGTTTTAACCCTTGTGTGAAAAAGAGGGAAGGGGGAACTGCAGGCAGAAGTCAAGGCTGGAAGTGTCACACGCAGCAGGTAAAACTTGCGAAGTTTGGTATAGTCTCCAGGTGAGCTATGTCAGAGGTCTTTATCCTGAAGTCAGCTTAACTTTTCTGGAAGCCAGCTCAACCCATACCTAGATTAATTAATTTTAAAGTTATGACTAGCTGCCACCTCAGAGCAAATGTGTTTTGTTGATAAAGATGGCACGCACAGTTAAGGTTTACTCTGCATGTTATGAAGACTGTGTGGGTGACTAGTTACCAAAGCTCGACAGATGCTCTCTTCCACCTTACAGTGTTACTGAATACTTCATGATTAGTAAAAAAAAAAACAACCCAACCCTCAAGAATTAAGGCTTTAGCAACACTTTAAATTACTATTATATAGAAGCTACAAAATTTTTTATTGGAGCAAATGATGGAGGGGACCCCAGTGGCTGTTGGAAAGTGTCTCATACAACTTGCTGTGATGCCATGTATGAACGAGTGGCTACAAGGGGGTATGTTCAGCTCCACATGCCACCTGCAAAAAGCGATTCATGTCCAAATGCCGTTGTGTTTAATATTACGGTAGGCGCCCAACGTCGCTTACACTTTGGTGGCAGTGCTGACATTAAAGACGGTCACAGGAGAAGACAAAATGGCTGCCGGCTTTCTGGCCCCTGCACTCACAGAGGCCACAACTACTCTCTTCACAAATATTCTCTTACATGTATGTATTTGCATTTTTTTTTAACCCACGTCGCGCACCTACAGCTGCTGGCGTCGAGTGGAAGGCCGCAGCCAGGCTCAACCCGGCCTTTCCCCGCCTCGGGGAACATTACCATTTACCAACAGACGGACGGCATCAGCCCCGCACAGTCCTACTGAGAGGACCGGGCCCTCGCCGCTCTGCTCGCCCCTAGGGGGCCGTTCCAGCCTGCCTGAGGTCTCCCCTCAGCCAGGCCCTCCCCTGCCCAGCGGCCCGCCCGCGGGGAGCCGTCCCTCCCCGGTCGGGGTGGGGCCTGGCCGTCGTTGCCGCTGCGAAGCTCCCGCGGCTGCTGCTGGAGGCGGCGGGGGCCCGGGCGCGTCCCACATATAACCCTGGCGCTCTGCTCGGCACGGTCCTCACTGCTTCCCGCGGCCGCCTGGGGTCGGCGCTCACCTTGCGCGGCAGCTTGGCCATGGCTCGGCGCCTCAGCCCTGAGAGCTAGTCCTGGGGAGCAGCTGAGCTGCCGCGCCTCGGACGGACTGAGCTGGCCTTAACTCTGCGGCTTTATACTCCAGCCTCCTTCCTTCCATCTGCTGCTTTTTCCCGCTCCGCCTGCAAAAGCCCTGCTCCGGGGAGAAGGCACTTCCCCGCCCGTGTGTGCATAAAGCCCGACTTTCCCTTGCGTCGCTGCCCCGCGATTGCACCTTCCCCCCGCACCTCCTCCCCTCGGGCCGGGCGGGCTCGCACCCCTTCGCCGCCGCTCTCCCCGCTAGCAGCCCGCCGAGGATGCGGGTGTCGCTGCTGAGCCCGTTGCTCCTGCTGTCCCTCAGCTGCAGCCCAGGCGCCGCAGAGCTCTCGGCTTCCCGAGCTAAGTGCCCGACCCGCTGCGATGTCTCTAAGTGCCCCAGCCCCAGCTGCCCCAGCGGCTACGTCCCCGACCGCTGCAACTGCTGCCTCATCTGCGCCGCGGGCGAGGGGGACTCCTGCGGCCGTAAGGAGGACCCGCCTTGCGGGGACAGCCTCGACTGCCGCTACCCCATGGGCAAGCGCTTCGCCAAGGGGGTCTGCCAGTGCAAGCTCAGCGCCCAGGTGTGCGGCAGCGACGGCCGGACCTACGACAACATCTGCCAGCTGAAGGCGGTGAGCCGCAAGGCGCTGCAGCACGGCCTGCCTGCCGTCGCCCAGGTCCAGAAGGGAGCCTGTGAATCGGGTAGGAGCATAACGGGTCCTGCCCGTGGGGCAGAGGGAGGCGGGTGGACGGCGCAGGGGCGTGCTGGTGTCCAGCCTAAGAAAAATCATGATTTTCAGTGACCTGGGAAGGCTGGGTGGCTCCAGTGACTGTAGGAGGCTACAAGGTCAAGGCACCTCGCCTGGCTGCCAGCAGTCGCTGTGGCGTGGGGAAGGGGTGCTCAGGTCCTTTCTGCATGGCAAAAATCGTCCTCCTTGATCCGCAGTGTGGGCTAGAGGCCTCGGGCTGAGGTCTGGGAAGGTTTCTGCTCGGTAGCATGGCCGTGGATGCCTCAGTGTTGTGCACGTCGCTGATGCGGTGCTCCTGTGAGCAGGAGGTGAATACACTGACAGCACGGAAGCGGGCTCGGTGGAGGGTGTTGGGCTGTCAGAGCAGGACAGCAGTTAACGTCCTCAGCCATCACCCCTTCTCAAGGCAGGGCGTGCTGGCAGGGCAGTGGTACAACTGGCTCTTGTCCTGCCAGTGCCGCGTTCGTTTCCTAAGGTCGGCACTCACTGCTGAGGAGTTTTGGTGGCATTGCCTGTGCAGGTTGCACTGCTGATCCATTGCACCATGGACGCGGCAATGCTTGTGCTGTGGGGCCTTCCCTGGTGATGTATGGAAGGTTAATTGCATTCACCTGACAGGCATCTCTAGGCAGAAAATGCATCTTAAGGCCATGTGGCTCAAACAGGGTAGAAAAAGCACCAAGTAGTATATAAAAGACCTAAAACATAGTCTTTTGCCTGTTTTGTTTTCTTTTCACAAGAAGTTCTGTAGCCTTGTAGAGTCTAAAGTGGAAGAAAACACCTGCGAACCTCCTTTACAGTTTAAAATAGTGACACTCAGGATATCAAATGTTCTTCTGTTTGCAGTAATCACTCAAGTTGGTAATTTTTTTTTAGTATTAAAATGGGTCATTTTATGGAAGCGTTAATGCTGCTAGTATCTTTTCACATACTTACTGATACGTTATTTTAAGTGTTTGCTTCTGTTACCTTTCTCATAGTGTTCCTGGAAAGAAAAGTCATATGCATAATGGAGTTCTAAATCATGCATTGGTGTTTCCATTATGTCAGGTGAACTGCTAACCACCCTGTTTATTCCTAGATAGCAAACTTGCCAAAATTATTGGGAGGGGTCAGAGGGAAGAGAGCTACTGTTGTAGCCTTTCTGTGAATAGGGGACCTTTCATATAGACCGCTCTTGAGAGAAGGTGAACTGGGGTGCAGAGAGGGAGGACATCAAATTATATTCCTGGAGTCACCTCAGGAGTATCTTGTCAGAGCCAAGAATTGCTCCAGATGCCAGCCTGGAGCTGTAATGATCAGTCTCTCCAGTATTTTGTAGTTATAAATTGCTGTTTGCCTGTTCCTTTTCACATCAGCATCCATTAGCTTTAGTACTCCTAATACTTGGTTGGAACTGATCCACATGAAATAATCAGAATGTTTAACCAAAATGAGTGAGCTAGCCTGCATCTAAGGGCTTACTGAGTGCTTGGGATTTGTTACATATGACATTTTCTTTAAGGAATCCTCCTGAATCTACTGTTAATAGGTTTAGGAATTTGGAGCCATGAGGTAGAGGTAACTTTTTTTTTCAAGCAACTATTTTAGTGTTCACTTTATTTTGGCTTTATTTTTTGTCCCAGAAAACCTCAGCTTAGATGAAGCATCTGGTTCTCTGTTAAGTTTTAATTTTTTTATTCAGTTCTACAGCTGCACAAACTGAAGCTCAAAGAAACCAAGTGTCTTGCCCAAGGTCAGACTGAGTTGGTGGTTGAGCCAGGAATAGAACTCAATTATGGTGGTTTTTTTTTTTTAGAAAACAATAACATGCAATGGCTGTAATGAGAGGTTTAGAAGAAAGTCGACAGTTTAAAATTACTGTCGAGTTTCTCTCTTTTCCCTGTTCTTGAAAGAAATCTGGCCTCAGATGACTCAGAGTTTGAAGGGCTAAGCTAGTTATGAAGTAAATCCAGTTTTACTTAACCATACATATATTAAAACAATCTGAGATAATGGTAGCCTTACATAGCGTGACTTAGGCCATTTTCAGAACATGCAATGACCTCTACTCCTGTTCATTTCCAGTTGCTTATGTTGATGCTAAGTTAGATTCTGGCTGTGATAAACCAAGATAGGCTGAGAAAACTTAGCTGTGGTTTCCTAGTGACAGAAGTCTCATGAGCGAGGAAACAAGAAAAAGGAGCAGTAAAGGATAGTAGAGGGTGCCAAAGGGAAAGGAGGAAAGAGGTGCTCAGGATGCCTGCGTGATAATTCCAAAAGTGACAGAATTTAAATATTTTTTTCCTTGTTGAAGTCCTGGATTAGCTTGAAGAACAGCATGCCAAATTGCAAGTTCTAGATATGGTGTACTAAAAGGGGTGTGTACTGCATGGAGATTCAGGAATTGTGTCATTGATGTTCTTCAACATGCCTATGCCTTGAAAACTGTTACTCATACAGTTAGCCTGATGCATCTGAGCAGAACTCCTAGGCAAATTTAAATTATATGCTGCAAATATTTTTTTTTCATGTTCAACACTAGATGCCTTAATATAGGGAATTTTCTGAAGCAGCTAGCTTTTTCGTGCCTTCTGTCACCTACTGTGAGAAAGACAAGCTGTTACAGGGTAGTGTGTAAGTAATGGCATAAACATTTATGGAAGACAACCTTTGTAATCAAAGACCCATTCTTACAGAGCCCTGTTTCTCACTGCAGCAAATTTAAGTTTTTATAATGCCATGTATTGATCTATTAAGGTGTCAAACTCCTCACTCAAAGGATTCACCTGCAATCTATGGATAATTTATGTCAGACTCTTTCTTGCACAAAGGGCTGTTTATGATCTGTCAGTACAACTTAGTACAGTTAGTAATTCACTGCAATGTTACTTTGCTAATGGCTTCTGTGAAGACAGTTCATATGTCAAAAGATTTTTATTTTTTACCTAGGATGTGGAAGCAAAAAATTATTTTTTTGAAAAATAAGAATGCTATTTTGTCAGTGCAACAAGGAAAACTAAAAGATTGATTAGAAAACCTTTGAGGAAAGAATTTCCAGAAAACAAGTACATTGGGTTTGACTCTGATCCTTTGCAGGGTTCTGCCTGAGAATGTCTGTCTTCTGCATTGTTTAACTGAATTCACTCTCAGAAGGTGGTCATGATGTAAGCCTCACCCATGGCAGTCAAATCTTTGCAAGATATGAGCCTAAAAGCTCAGTTCCCTAAAAGAAATGTTGGAAATACAGTTAATGCATGAGCAGAGTCATTGCACGCAGTTCTACGTGGGGTGTTTGGAGTGTGCCTGTACCTAACCTTGAAGATACAGAGGAAAAACTGAGCATATCATTACTTGCATTTCTGAGAAATTGGCCTAGTAAGAGATACAGAAGTCTCCTACTGGTATCACTGTCATCAAAGCTTTACATCTGCCTCCAGCTGTATTTAGGGAAATGCACTGCAAGGTATTGGCTGGAAACTGCAAACTCTAGTCACATTCCTTTATTGATTGTTTTCCTTATGTCTGAGTTTGTTTTGAGTTCCTGCAAGGTGAGGATGAATATTGTACAGTGTTCGGTATATCATTCAGAGTATAGCACTTCACTGCTTTGTATAGGATAGCTAACAGGAAAGAGATGTTCTCACTGTGTCTCTTCGTGAGAGTCACTTGGGAAGGAGGAATAACAAGCATCTGAAGTCAGTGAGGCAGTGAGGTGTCTGTGCTGAAAGGCTTGTGCCAGTCTTTCTCCATCTGTCTGCTGTCATTGCTGCACTGCACAAGAAAGCCACTTTGGTGTTGGTTCACCAAATTGTTTTCATCTGTGCACGGTAGACATCCATTGTATAAACAAGTTGCCTGAACCATAATGTGGCATTAAATTCACCAAGGCTTTATGGTCAGTGCACAGCTATGCAACTTGATCTTAATGCTGAATTCATCAGAAAAGCTGCCCATGAACCTATGTTTCCAGCAGATGTTTCTGTTTTTTAAGCAGAGACATTATAATCTTTTATTTGTCTTTCACTTCTTTCCATGAAAGCACAGTAGGGACAGTGTTTATCCCTGGTGATCAGATCTGCCAGGTTGCAGTCCTCCCTTAGACATAATAATTTTGCTGAACACACAGATCTTTTCTGAAGCTGGTTTTAAAAGGGTGATGGGGGAACAGCCTTAAAAGAATGAGTTTCCCAGGCTCACAAATTCTTAATGAATATAAAATTGTGGCTTTTAATACAATGTATTGTCTTTTAAGAAAGTATTGAATGTGATTTGATTTAATTCTACAGGGAGTAAGTTGGCAGATATTCAGAAACTTTCAGTCTTTTGCAAATGTAAATTAGTCTAGCTTTATTTTCTTCAGTGGGATTATGACAATTTATTTCCGCTGATTTTTTTTTTTTTTCCAGTTCCCTTCATACTAGGTTAATTCTACAAATTTGTTGGAGTTGTTCCTGATTTACAGCAGTGTTAATGAGATTGGAGTGGGTCTGTTGTCTCTGCAAGAAAGTAAATAAAACACTATTAAATGAACTCACAGCCTGTAGGTAACGCTACCATCCAGGAAAAGTCTTAAACTGATACCTGACAGGCACTTAGCTTTAGCCATGTAAATCCAATGTAGTTGGAGCCCATAGAACTGGAAATAAAAGATCACATTTTACAAAATAGGCTGAACATCTTTAACTCCAGTTTATGCACTTACATGTACATCTGGATTTTGAGTGTTCTGTGAGAGGAGCTGGAGAGCTTCTGAAGATCTAACCACTTCATTGAAATGACAGGGTGGGAATTCAGATCTGCTGAAAACCTGGTTGATTTGTGGCTCTGGAGCAGACTGGGAAAACCTAGTTCTTTTGATTAAGAAATGTGTAGACAGCTAAAGACTCATACAGTATAAATTTGTTTTTGCTTCAAGTACAACCTGGTTGCAGCACCTTTGATATCTTGGTTATATAACATATAGTTAATTGGATTAAATGATGGCTTTTTGCCAAGATAAATTAGCTTTGGTTAGTGTGAGATGATTTTGAACATGCAGTAATAACATGGAAAATAATAGATGTTATTGAGAGACCTTTGAAAAAATATGTGGCAAATCTCAGTAGGTCAACAGGTCAAAATACACAAAGCTGCTGTAAACTCAGAGCTTTCACATTCACAGTCCAGCAGAGGTGTGAGAGCTGTGTAAAACTCTGCAAGACAACAAGAGTATTTGGTGAGCGACAAAGAAAGAAAAAGACATATATTTAATTTTATGTTTTAGTAAGAACAGTAGCAGCAGCTAGCATCTACCAACTAATGCAAATTAAAGGATAGATTGGAAGTCTGACTTAAAGCCCTGACTCTACTGCTACAGTTATAACACTTTTTTTCAGGGTGACTTTACACAACTTATACAATGTTGGATGTTGCTTCCTTCTTCAGTTTCTGAGGCTGCAATTCCTCCCTTTTAAAGTATATTGAGAACTTCTGATGAAACCCAACATTTTAATAACTATGCACTAAAATGTTATTAATAATAACCAATATTTCAGTTCCGTTAAATAGGGCTGTATGTGTGAGAGTAAATGTTAGTTTGCAGTTACATCTTCCAAGTCCACAGTCTGAGTTCCTGGCATGTCATATAATGTGTTTAAAGGTTCTCATCACTCCCAGCTGGCAGAATATGATTCAAGATAGATCAGTTTCTATGAAGGCATCTCAACTTTGTAAGTCAGTTTTCACCAGTATTTAGTCCCCACCAGACAATAGTAAGAACAACTTATCTCTGATTAGGTCAGCAGATCTTCAGCTACACTTTTCTTACAAAGTTTGCATGCCTGTTATTCTTGATCCGCCTTTGTTTCAGATTTTCCTTTAATAGATAGTGCAGATTTGGATTTACCTTCAGGTTTGAGTATACTTGTCTTTTGACCCCAGCAGAGAGTTTCTGGACTTTTGCTCAGACTGAGAAATGCTTTCACTGTGGTATGGAAAGAAGACAAGCTTTGCTTTGGTTTTACAGTCTCCTCTCTGTATTGCTGCATTTTATTTTCTTTGGCTCTTTCCATGTTTACATTCATCCACTATCTCTTTCAGACTTTTTCTCTCTGCCTACCCAAAATCTTACCTGGTAAGTCACTGCCACCCATGACGTTTCCCTGGTGGCTGCTCAGGAGTGGTGCAAAACTAAGTTCTTTGACAGGTGTCCTCCTCTGCTTTTGGCCATGTGCAATGCTGTGACAATTTGGCATGGGCAGAACTGTTCAGCACTCACCAGATGGGAAGGGATTTAGTTGCCTGGACTCACTTAGAGCTATGCTGATTTATACCAACTGAAAGCCTGTATTAACCATGCTTTTTCCCCCCAATTCTATGCTAGTTCATCAGCTGAGGGTCTAGCCAACTGTCTTTCATAGATACATAGTCATTTCTGTTAAGATAAATGTGATGATAATGTTACATCCCATCAGTGAACACTGCCGTGTATGCAAGCATTCAAAGTCAAGTTAGTAGACTTCAAAGGATATACTGCATAGTCAGACAAGCTGCTTGTGAACTGAAGGTAAGACAAATCTTCAGTGGCCCAGTAAGCAAAATAAATAACAGTATATTGTGCTTACACTTGACTGTCCCCTGTGATTCTTGTTTGTGGTGTCTCTTTTAAACTAAGTACTGAAACAAGCATATTCAATTGGTTAGAAGGATTTTTCAGAGTGTGTGAGAATGTACATAAAAATAATAGACTGAATCTAGTCCTTCCAAGTTGTTCCTTCTGTTTATACCATATTGTATAAATTTGGCTTGCTAAATGTAAGCATGGTTTCTTTCCCCTCAGAAGTAAATCCCATGTCCACTAACAGGAAAAAGAACTCACAGACTTCTATGGAGAAATGCCTAGTTGTCTTAATCTGGTTTCTTCAATACTTTCTTCCTTGGTACTAGTGTTGGGTCCATTCCAAAGTTCCTGTCTTTGCTTCAGGTCTTTTGGATGCTGTGGTAATGTAAGGCCTCTCACTTTCTGAGTTCCTAGGTCCTTTAAAACTTTATTGTGAAAACTTTCTGAGAGGCTGTAGGAACAATAACAACTAGTTCTCTGTCACCCGCTATCTTATGAAGTCATTCAAAGAATAGAATAGATCAGTGAGACACTTTTTTGTAAGTAGGTTAGACTGCATTGTGCTGTAATCATCCCAAGTAATTAAGAACTTACAAGGTTTAACGGTCAGTAAAACTCCTGTAGATAAGGATTGGTGAAAATGATCTTTGAATTACGAACTACACAGAATACCAAAATACGTAAGAACTCTCCTAAACTTCTCTCTCCTTTCTTTTTGGTGTGTCTTTCCTTCTTGTGTGGTGCTTTCTACCCAGTTTCCTTTTAAAGACTTGGCTAAAGGGCAGCTGATGAAAGTAGATACTTTCAAAAGACAGAATCTGTATCTGGACTCATTACTGTGTTATGTGATCTAGAAATAGGCAAATCTAGAACCCTTAAGAACAGGTGTTGACTTGGTAAATAAGAGCTACTGTGGTGTAAGTTCATCCTTCAGCATGAGTTGAACTTAGAGCAAATCATGATGGGGCAAGCATCACTTCTGAAGAGTTGATACTGTTTAGAAATTAGAACTTAGAGCCTCTCCCTGCTGACTAAATGGCAGAAGAAGAATTATATCTCCTGGGATAAACAGTGTGCTGTTGCACCAGATTTGAAAAAAGCCAAAAATGTTATTGCTGTATCTGATTACAACTCATTTACTCCCTTCCCTAGATCCCATAGTCAATTTTAAAGCATCAGGCTGTGAACAGGAAAGATTGCTATTTGAGTGTGGTGATATGTCCCCTAGCATGTGTTTAACATATATGGTGATA
>VYZV01043365.1:3989-17531 GCA_013401275.1 Pandion haliaetus | reverse complement strand
TTTTGTGTGTTCAAATGTCTCCTTAATGTTCTGCAGTAATTTTCATTCTTTTTCTGCTTCAGAAATGTTGTCCGTTGTGATTCTGGGGTAACAACACCACCAGTCCTGAATTGTATTGTACATCATGTCTGTATTGTTTTCTTTAGGAGTGCTTGTCATAGGAAAATACTCTCTCAAAGCAAAATGTTGTAGGTACTGTTTCTCAAATGGCACTGCATAATACTGTGAATTACTTCATCAACTAGTGACTAATTGTAAAATGTAATTTGTTACATGCATTCAGGTAGAGAAGAGTATGTATAAAAATATTACTTCATTTCCTGAATGCTGTGCTGAACTAATTGCACCTTGTGAGCATCACGGTTACTGGGAAATGATTTGTAAAAGGACCACGCTCCTGTTGTCAGAACGGTGGTTTACATGTCGGTGTGCGTGTGTGCACATACAAGTAGTGACAATTTGTAATTTCATATTGATCTTTTCACCATCAGAGACTCTAAATCTTACAGTTATAACACAGAATTGACAGCTTTGAAAGTTAGGCTGTCAGATATAAATGCTTCAAATGTTGCCCTTGTTTCAATCACGCCCAGAACATTTTTCCAGAAATCATTCTGCTGCAGGAGATTTTGAAATTGCAAGATTTTTCTCCTGAAAAAAACCTCCATTGGAGTTAAGATAATTACTTGGCTCTGCCAAAGTAGTGAATCAGAGATGCCTTTTGGATTCCTATATAGTTTACTGTCTCCACTATTTGTCTTAAAGCACAATGATGAATACGTTGATGAACAATGTAGTTGATATTAACCTGGAGGAAGCTGAAAATTTTGAGACTTATTTAATCGGTTATGTAAATCTCTACCAGATACCAAGTACCTTTTGAGACCAAGCACCCTGTTGATAAAAATTTGAGTGTTTGTAGATTTGGGCAGCAGAACTAGTACTGCACTGGCAGCATTTTGCATCTGTTCACAACTTTTGAAAGCAGCAGTTTAAAATGTGCCATCTGTAATCACCAACTGCTTAAAAAGAAAATAATGAATGTTTGCTATTAGCTATTAATGCAGATCAAGACATTTAAAAGATTTTGTGAGCCAAGCTATGTGATGCTTCTTCATGTAATACTCTGCTCCTGTTGACTGGGAATGAGCTGTAGGTACAAACTACATCACCAGTCCCACATGTTGAGTCCTCTTTCTCCAACAGCATAAATACAGTAACATATAATCTTTTCTTTGTTTNTATACCGTAGTGATCTGAGATCCTGCTGGATTAATTAATGCTCCTTCTCCCATTTCTTGTCACCTCCCCCTGCATTTCTTGCTGGGATGCTTATTCTCCCAAAGGCATTACCCAAGGCACTTGTGTATTCTCAGCCTATGTGACCTCTTGTCTGATCGCCAAGTAGCAACTCTGTCTTTGAACATACTCTGTTTCTGGTGGTGGTAAGTTGTTGTGGTAGCTGTATTAGTTGGGAAGCAGGCCAAAACGATTTCTCCATAATAGCAAGTAAAGCCAATAATGTGGTCCTTAGCTGGAAGTTTCTCTAGAGGCTTACATTTCCATCTTCTGTAATCAAGGAAGGTCTCCTGAGTTTGCTGGTGACAGAGGTTTGTAAACATCAGTTTTACTAGATGTCAGACAGCAGCAGCTAAAAGTATGTTTAGGCCTCCAAGTCACCTTTGTGATTTTAGCACTAAGTATTTAATTTTTGCAGAAGAAACAAATGTAAAGAATCAGCAACCTCCCACTACGGTATACAGTAGCTTTCTCCAATGAACTCTTTTAATTGCCTGCATTTTAATGAAAGGACGTTCTGTGATGGAGATTTTAAAAATTAACAAACTGTTAAATGATTGGTGCAGTTAGAGCTGTGGTGGGAAATTATCATTTTGGCTTCACAGAGGCAGGACACCTTTTAAATTCCACCACCACATATAAGATTGTATCTTCAAAAATTTCATTTATATGCAAATCTTTTGGAATGTGATGCATACATGGCCTGTCTATGGCAAAATATATATGTGAATCTTGTGGCCAATGTGGATTTTTTTTTTTCATAACTTTAATTGCTACAGGCATTCATAGTAGGTTAGGGAAAAAATAAGCTGAAAGCTGAAGAAGGAAGGGCATGACAGGCAGGTTAAAATAGAAGGAATTTATTAGGAATGTCTTTAAGGAGATCAGTATTTACATAGTTTCTATTATAAATCTACAAAAATCACTCGCAGGAAAATTTGACTTACACCTGAAGATTTATATCACAGAAATACTGGGGCTTAAAAATAAATGCATAAAGCTTGTTTTTGTTAGAAGGTACTGTTTACAGGTATTTGGCTGCTGCGTGATTGTACAGCGTAGGTACGGGAGGTACCTTTTTCTCTAGATTAATGCCAATTATATAAACCACATTTGTGTATCTAAATAGACTGCCTTGATTGAACTTTAAAGTGCAGCACAGTAATGCCTGCAGCATGGCAGTCAGTAATAGATGCAGTGTATGTACGTAAGTAAAATTGGATTTATGTACCAAGACATAAACAAAGGGAAAAAGTTATGCTATAATGAAATCACTGATATTTTAGAGATAATTTTGAAAGGGACTCAAGGGTAATGATATGAGGCTTTTAAATGACTAGGAGAAGCCTGGCAAAACAGCTCTGAAAGCCAGTAAATTTCCTGGACTTTTCACCGAGAGTCTGAGAAGCATAATGCAGTGCTGTGATTGCCTCTCTCTCCATTTTGTAACCCCTTTCTTGGTTTAGGATTTTTTTTTTGCACGGGTGGGGAATATTAATAACAGAAAATTCCTGGAGAAAATCAACACTTGTAAATATCTAGTGGAGGGTGGTTTGCAGTGACTGCTGAGGGAATATGCATCAGACGAGGAAGTATGTATTAAAAATCTGGCATGTTCCACCTGGCTATTTTTAACACACTGCAGAAAATGTGACTGATTCTCCTATCTGCTCACACTTTTCTCTTTGAGCACAAGCTGTCATGTTCCTGTCGCATGCACCACATTTTTCAAGAGGTTGTCTCTTTTTCACCCTATGCCTCCTATTACCCCATTATGAAGATTATAAATATATGAAATTGATCTCGAAATAGAACTATGCAGTCCTATTAACTTTGCTGACTAAGAGTGCTCTGTAAAGCTTTTTACTTTCATGTTGTAATTTTGAATTTGATCCCATGTTTGTAGTTGGTTATTTTGTTGTTTGGGTTTTTTTAGTTTTGGTTGTTCGAGGTTGCTTGTTTTGGGTTTGGTTTTGGTTTTTTGGTTCTTTTTAGTATGAGACTAGTTCTGACTCAGAGCACTTCCTAGTGAAAAATATTGACAAGCACAGAAATAAACTAGGTTAGAGTTGTCTCTGCCTTTTCATTCTGGAGAAAATATTTCCATTTTTCTAGTCTAACTCAGAGACATAGTCTTTAGCTGAGCGATGGTGTTTTGGTTTATTTGTGGGGTTTTTTTTTTTCTTTTTTCACAGAAGTGTTTTGGCAAATTATTTATGCAATAGGCATTTGGACAAGTAACAACCATTGTTATAAATAAAAGTTATGTGGACTCTATTGTTGGTGGTGAAAAATAGAAAATATTTGCTTATGTTATAAGTTCAAATGCCCATTGGATAGCTTCTTGTATTTAGACAAAAACATCTCTAATATCTTCATTCATCATCATATGTGGAATGACAATAATATCCGTGCTTTTTCAATTCCATCTCAATATTTACAAAGCTCAAAGCAGTTTGTTTTTTTTTTCCAGACTGATTTTTTGAAATAAATGGTAGCAAGAGTACTGTTTCTCCTTAGGTAAACTTGGCTCTTTTCACTATACTAATTAGCTGGTATTGATTGGTACAGCATACTGAAAAATATATAATGTGTCAAAATCTGAGCAAGTCTCATTTATCTGTACAAACACTGCTATTTCTTTAATTTTCATCAAGATTCAGTTTCACTTGAGAAACATTATTATCTGGCTTTACCTATGATAGTCTATATCTGCAAATTTTTTTAAGCATGTGATACAAACTCATTAACGTTGATGGAATGGACTTTTCTGTTGGCTTTAACGAGATTTAGTTTACATACAGATGTCACGTCCCAATTTCTCAGGACAATGACTCAGGTTTGCTGATTCCCAGGTCAGGATTAAGGTGAAACGACACCAGGGATCCTTTAACGCACAAAACTCCCATTTTTATTTGCTCACAACAAGAATTGGCATGCTCACCACCAAAACTGGTATGCTCACAACAAAAATTGGCATGAGGCTATGTCAGTAAACTGTGTAACATGTGCTAACCATACATCACCAAACATGTACTACAGTCCTTGCTTATTTGGGAACCAGTTCAGGGAAGACAATAAGGGGAGCCCTCCCGTTGAGTCACGAGGTTCAGAGTGGACCCCCTTGCTTTCTAGACTCCTTCTCGGCGAGGAGCCTGGGTACGGCTGAATCCACTCCTAATCCCAGACTTGGTCAATGGTTTATGTCTAAAGGGATGAGGTGTAGGGATTACAGAAAAGGAAAAGGGGGAGAGAGAGAGAGAGAGAAAAGAGAAAGATTTCACTGGTCCTGGGTCCAGTGTTGGTGCAGTCAGCCGAGGGGTCCGGTTCCGGTGGGTTTGCGCACATGGGGCTTCAGTTTGTGTCCTTTTATCGTCCTTGCCCCTCCTGCGGGTGGGCACTCGAACTCATTAGGCTAATTAGGTAGCCTTTGGGCCGTGGGCTTGGGGGTCATTTGGGGAGTAGCTTCCCCTTCCCTGTTGCCATAGATGGTGAGCTGCCCTGTTCAGCACATCAGAGCAGCACACCAGAGCAGGGAGCTGTGCACCCTCCAACATGCCCTCCCCGTCCTGTTGCTGATGGGCACTGATGGGCTTCTTTTCACCTGGGTTTCCCTGCTCGGCAGAGTTCCTTGTTAGGCAGAGTTAGTTGTCAAGCAGAACTTGCCCCACCACAATGTTTGAGACATTAACTCCTTCAGTCTCTCACAACAGAGTATACTGAAAATACAGAAAAATATCTCTTTATACCAAGATACTGAACTATGTTGTCACCCAATAGTGTTTTGAAAATAAAAAAATGCTGCTGTACCTGGAATGAAGAACCACTACAGCAGAGATGCTAATTCGAAGTTAACGACCATCTCCTTATCCAAGAACGCCGGGCTGTGGTTAGAGAGGGGCAATGGCCACACACCAGCCTGCGTCAGGCAGAGTAGCCCCTTTATGGCTATTAACATACAGGTCACTTAGAGCTTAGAATTTTAAACTTAGATTTTATCTTTACATGACTAATAATACCATAATAATAATGTTTCTGCTGTGTTTAATTTGTCCTTTGTTGTTTTCCATTATTCACTAGTAGAGAGCTAAAAGTTTTGTTCACTAAAAGGAGCACTTGATAACTTCTTTGTATTGGATGAATGTTTTACAGCCAAAAAAAATTTACAGTAGCAGTGTTCTGCGTTGATTATTGACCATTTTTATTCACTGGGGAAGGCAGGTTCCACAGAAAATAATCTGTATAATGCTTGTGTTGTTATGAAACACTTTTTAAATAAGCATAATCTATAAAACAATACAGAGCATGAGAATTATTGTGTGTGTCAGCAATTCTTAAAATTATTTGAAGGAAAAATATTCTACATCCACCAGCTGAAGTAAGCAGGAACTCCTGTTAGTTTAATGTGTATCAGCAACTCAGAAATATTTACTCATTTTAGAAAACCTGACTTGAAGCCAATCATATTCTGGCAGGTAATGTTACTTAAGTCAGAATAAAGTACTTACTGTACTTTTATTTCCTTTTAATTCAAATTCAATTAGACAAAGATGCTTTAAAGCAATCAAGATTGAAATAATCATCCAGTGGAATTAATATGGTCACGTTTAAGTGAAATCACTGTTTTGATTTCAGATCTATCTTAGGCTGCAAATGAAAAAACTGCAAGTTCAAAAACATTCATGGTGAAGTCAAAGATAAGGGGGAATGTTGTCAATAATGGGACCTCTGAGGAAAGAAGTCCGGATGGGGAGTGTGATGGCTTGCACCGACTGGATTCTGAAACGTAGAGGGGAAAGAGAATCTTTCCTTTTGTGGCTTCATTTGCTCCCAGGTCAATAAAATTGTGATTGCAATGCTTGTGTTCAGAGGGTAGCAATTTAAACAAACACGAAAACCAAAATGAAAACAATCATATTGAGGTATGTCACCATTCCCCCTCACATCTGTAACACTTTTTGTAGAGGTAACTCCCACCTACCCACAGATGTCATTGGAAGGATCCTCTTTACCTGGGTACTCTCCGGGGAAATAGTTGTGGGGAGTGGGCTTCTGTGGTGCCCTCTGTGGACCCACTTTCTCCAGGCAGGGTAGAGCTGAAGGCTGAGGTTTCTTAAGTTGACTACAGCACTTCAACATCCCTTTCATTTTGATAGAACTAGGTGTTTAAGTTACTTGGGCAGCTCTGACATCCTCAGCTAAAAGGTTCAGAATATTGAGCCTTCTGTTCTCCTGGCTCATGCACAGTTAAAACCCAGACGGTGCACAGCACCACGGCACTGACAGAGAGATGCCTCATTTCTGGTTCCAGGTACTTCCCGCTCTGGTCTTTGAGCATATACCAGAGATGCAATTCAGACTGACTTGGACCATCCTGGATCAGTTCGCAGGTGTGGACAGCAGAAGACATGTGTCCTCTTCCTTCCCCACCCACCCACAGTCATGCCCTATCATTTTTAAGGCTTGGGTGATGGCAGGGAGACTTGAGGAGCTGGTTGAGGCACAGTGAGCAAGCTGGTCACTGGCCTTAAGCTGTTAATGTGTCTGCACTTCACGATAACACGGTGTGCCAGGAGTAAGGCCAGGTGTGCCCTACCTTGAAGAGCCTTTGCAAGAGGGAGACAGCGAGGAAGTGGTGAGGTCTGCAAGGTGGTGGCAGCGAAACTGGCTTGGCCTCAGCAGGAGCAGTCTAATGGGGTAGTTTGTAGGTGACTGAGGATGCTGAGAAGATCATAACTTCCCCTATTTTTTTTTTTTTCCTAAAGATTTAAGGCTTAGAAATATTCTATAAAATGACAAATTATTATGATAGTCTGGAGATTCTTATGATCACAGCGACTCTTAAAACACATTATATTTCCCAGAGCTGCATATTTTCTTACAATCAACCTGCTGATTGGAGAGACATACCTATTATCACATATTTGTGTCAGAACCTGAAAGAGAAGTATCTTTTGGCAAAATTTAAACAGAAAACAAGAATAAAATAATTGTTTTCTGGGATGCAAAACCAGACAGTAAATCTTTCACTTCTGTACATGTGGCAGATAGGTTAAAAATATTCATATCTTGAACTCGGGTACTCATCAGAAAGAAATGTCTTGGTTGCTCAGTTAGTTCTTGCTGTAAATAATAGATTCAGATCCTATGATATATTTCAACAAATGCTTTATTTATGTATATGTTTTCACATTGTGCAGTATGTGTTACTGTTAATTGACTATTGCCTCAAAATCTTGAGTAATTCTACTTACTCTTTAGTTTAAGACCATTTTAATGAGTATTTTATAACATTTTGATTTTTTTTGGAAATAATTAAGTTCAACACAACTCCAGTGAAAAAAATCTATCAAATTACTGCATGGTAGAAAAAAGGGGAATGTGTTCAAGGGACTTAAGAAGATCAGGAGCTAGGGTATATTTCTCTATAGGAAACAGAAAATCCTGAGGGCACCTGGTTTCTGTGAGTGGATTTCAAGAGGAGAAGGTCATCATGGTTTGGTCAGACATAGTTTTACCAACAGAGGTTTGTGTGGATGAAGGCTCTGGGGTTGCTGATGCAGAGACAGGAGTTAAGAAAAATGGGCTAGATAATTCAGGGGCAAAAAACAACAAAAAAAGGACCCTGATGAACAGAGTTGGGGTTATTTCTATGACATTGAGATAAATACAAGATGTCTTTCTCTTTTGAATTGTTTCTTCGTATTGGCCTGAAGATGCCACTATGAACACCACCTCTTTATTGCTCAGGTTCATTTGTTGAATAAAATTCTGTTATTTAACAGCTCTCTACTAGACAACTTTTATTAGTCATTATCAAGTGAGGTTCAGCTTTTAAGAGAGACACTGATTTATCCCTTTTCTTTTAGAAATCCGGTAGTTTGATGGCAATGTTAACTTTTCATTGTGCATGTTGTTTTCTGGTACATCTTTATTCTTAGCTCTAGGAGAATGAATGTATAAATAAAAATCCACTGTTCCTCTGCTGCTCTGCTGCCATTTAAATCCCTATTTATCTCACTCTAGGATGCCAGAGAGGAAATTTAATGTTGAGTATTGGTTCAATAAATGTCGGAGAGGGCAGGCAGTTTATATCCTCTTTTGCAATAAACATTTAGTTCTCCTGACAAAGACAGCATCAGAATATTGGGAGGTAAAAGCTGGTCTCATGGCCTCTGCTTCTTTCAGCAGCTGAAAATGTGGAGTGGTAATGGTGACCACGCACACAAAGCTGAATCTCCAGAAATGGTTGATATGCTGTCAGGGATTCAAATGCTTTTCTGATAAAAGTAAGCATTTCTTGTTTAGGAAATTGAACTACATGAGACTTGGTCTTGCAAAATGTCAGTGCAATTTTCCTCTCATCTGTAAGTATTGTGTAGGTTTAAAGTTTTCATGAATGTAGTCTCCTTGCACATATTATTTTTTGTATGCTTTGTTTGCATTACAATAAAAGACAATTACATCTCTGACCCATCAGGTTAATGAATGGCATGAGACTTATTGAGCTAAACTTGTTTGTATTATGATCCAGGCTGCGTGTTAGTCAGGAAAAGGCAGAAGTACAGATTTAGAATATAACATCATGCAAGTTATCTAAGCATTGTTACCATGTCAGGTGAGTTAAGATGACAGGTTAAAGAACTGACTATGCAGTTATTTGTTTTATGCATAGTTAATATATGTCCTGTGCATTTTACAGTGAGGAAATTAAGGCATAAATGGAAATTAAGGAAATTTTTCTAAAATGAAATGTTTATCAGTTAGAGGAACTGAAGTTAAATCTCTTGAGTATGAGGTAATTGCCATACCTATCAAGGCGGTCCTTCCCTTCTGCATTCATCAGGAGACTTGAGAATAATTAAGCTTAATTTCCAAGGGAGCTTCACTAAGCTGATGAAGTGGTGCCGTGAATGGACATAAAGACATCTGAATGGAATTAGGTTAAGATTTAAAGTTATGTTTGTACACCTGTAGGCCTTCCTTGATACTCTGGACAAACTCTGATGACATGCAGTATTCTAGGTTTGCTCATTTGGTATAAAATGCATAATGCAAAGGCTTACCACATTAAATGTGTCATATATTGAAAAAAGTAAGTTCTGTGATAGCTGGAAAAAAGTAATAGTAACAGGTTTATAATATTTTTGAGAATCAACTATAATGTTACATACATAATAAATATAAAATCCATAATATAGAATAATATATACATGTGCATTGTATGTCGTTGTACGTTCATAATTTCCTATACATACATATCATGTAGGGATACAGTATTTGATGTTCTTTGGCAATACCAGTGATCCTTCCCAATGAGCTTTTTAAATACATGTAATTAAAAATTCTCCTCAGTCTTCAAATCTAGTATTTCTCGTCTTTATGTATCCCCATGACTGATATATTTAAAAGTCCATTTCTTTCTGAGCTTTTCTTATGACCTTTCTGCTTTTGCTTTAAGCTTGTGTTTAAAAACAGGAGAAAAAAAAAACTCAAAATGGAGCCTGCAATCTGAATAAAGAATAGAATTAGAAATAGACTTTAGAAATAGACTTTCATCCCAAAGAGTGGCGAGTACTTTATGCTAAAGCTCTTCTGTTTTAAGGAGTGTTTCAGCTACTTGTTAATCAAACTAAACCCGACTTAGCCAAGTAAGAATTCCAGTCCTTTTGTCCTTGATAAAATGCACAAGTGTAAGCAGATGGCCAACATGACTAAAACCATTGACAAAACATAATTTTCAGCCCAGAAGAAGAAGAGCAGAGAAAATTTACAAAACATGTCTCTTTAAACTTTTCCCAGGCACTTAACTTCAGCCTGGCTGAAATCCCTGACCATCAGTTTATTTTTTTGACCTTGACAAATACCAAAGCACTGGAGACCTGAGGACTGGGGTATGTAGGGCTGATATGTCTCAAGCAGCTTGCGTCTATATTTAAAAAGGGGAAAAAAATACTGAGACCAAGTGGCTAGATGGATAACAGGTCAGCAGGAAGGGATCCCATGCTCATAGTGTGTCACAAATGGAAACGTGCAATTGCAAGAGCAGCAGGTGCTAGGCTGGGAATTACGGACAGCAGCATCACTGGCAAGACTTGGTGAGCACCTCCTCTGTGCTGCTCAGTACCGGTAACACCTCAGCCGTGGTACTGCAGTACCCCACTGCCTGTACATGGCCTTGAGGGGAGCAGTGAGAGCAGGCACATCCAGAGCACACCACCCTCGAAGGAAAGACTGATTCAGTAGGATTTATCAGTCTTGACACAGGAAGACCGGAGGAGTAGGATGACTATGGTATAGCATCTGAGCATGTGAACGCCTCTTGCAAAGAAAAGGTGCTAGAGAAAAGGGAGAGGAATGGTGTGACCACGCATTGACACAAAGCCAAGTACAGCCACGATGCTGGCTGGAGAGTCCCTCCTGGGCTGTGTTAAGCAGGGTGTGATGGTGAGCACCTGGCAGACTTATGCAGGCACACAACTGCTTTCTGGACCTGTTTTAGCCAGGAATGGCACATCAGAATTGTCCTGAACAGATGCAGAAGTTCAAAGTATGGGGAAGCATGAAGGCTGCAGAGTTGGTGGCTGCTGAGCATCCCAGGCTGCCACATGGTCAGAGTTAGGCCGTGGCAGGACTGTGCCTGTGGACTGCGGTGTCCATCCTCTCTGAGGTGTGCTGTATTCATCGGGTGTTCTTGGATCTGGCCCCAAGCTTTCAGCCAACAGTGGCCATATCCTAGAAGTAACGATCCTGTTAAATAACTGTCATGCAAGCATGTTGTTCAGGCTGTCAAGAACATGGAGGCCAAGCATGATCATTTCTTCTCCCCTTGCTCTTTCCCAATTAAAGAGCTTGTTATATCTTTTTGATAGTTTAATCACTTAGAATTGTGGCTGTGAATCTTGATGATATGCAAATCAGGGATGCCATCTGTTGATCAGTGCTGCAAACTCCCCAGGCTTAGCGCTGAGTGGTAAGCTGGTGCTAGGTGTGCTTGCTTTATTTCCCTTGCACATGTGAGTAGTCACAGAGGGAATCTGATTCAGAGACTTGGAATAAGATGTCCCCTCTTCACCCTCACAATGAGTTTATTTCAAGCAGCAGAAGGACAAGTTTTCTTACAGACACCCTCTAAAGGACAACCAGGTGATCAGGCGCAGTCAGTATGGGCTTGTGAAAGGCCGGTCCTGCTTGACTAACCTGATCTCATTCTAAGACACAGTGACTGGCTTAGTGGATGAGGGAAAGGCTGCAGATGTTGTCTACCTAGACTTTAGTAAAGCATTTGACACCATTTCCCACAGCATTCTCCTGGAGAAACTGGCTGCTCATGGCTTGGATGGGTGTATTCTTCACTGGTTAAAAAAACTGGTTAGATGGCCAAGCCCAAAGAGTGGTGGTGAATGGGGTTAAATCCAGTTGGCAGCTGGTCATAAGTGGTGACCCAGCACTCAGTATTGGAGCCACTTCTGTGTAATACCTTTACCAATGATCTGGATGAGGGCATCAGTAAGTTTGCAGATGACACCAAGTTGGGCAGGAGTGTTGATCTGCTTGAGGGTAGGAAGGCTTTACAAGAGGGATCTGGACAGGCTGGATTGATGGGCTGAGGCCAATTTTATGAGGTTTAACAAGGCCAAGTGCCAGGTCCTGCACTTGGGTTGCAACAACCCCATGCAACACTACAGGCTTGGGGAAGAGCAGCTGGAAAGCTACCTGGTGGAAAAGGACCTGGGGGTGTTAGTCAACAGCCAGCTGAATGTGAGCCGGCACTGTGCCCAGGTGGTGAAGGCCAACAGCATCCTGGCCTGTAACAGAAATAGCGTGGCCAGCAGGATTAGGGAAGTGATTTTCCCCCTGTACTCAGCACTGGTGAGGCCACACCTTGAATTCTATGTTCAGTTTTGGGCCCCTCACTACAGGAAAGGCATTGAGTTGCTGGAGCAATGTCCAGAGAAGGACAACGAAGCTGGTGAAGTGTCTAGAGCACAAGTCTTACGAGGAGTGGCTGAGGGAACTGGGCTTGTTTAGCCTGGAGAAAAGGAGGCTGAGGGGAGACCTTACCGCTCTCTACAACTGCCTGAAAGGAGGTTGTAGTGAGGTGGGTGTCAGTCTCTTCTCCCAAGTAACAAGCGATAGGACAAGAGGAAACGGTCTCAAGTTGTGCCAGGGGAGGTTTAGATTGGATTTTAGGAAAAATTTCTTCACCGAAAGGGTTATGAAGCAGTGGAACAGGCGGCCCAGGGAAGTGGTTGAGTCACCATCCCTGGAAGTATTTAAAAGACGTGTAGATGTGGTGCTTAGGGACATGGTTTAGTGGTGGACTTGGCAATGCTTGGTTAATGGTTGGACTCGATGATCTGAAAGGTCTTTTCCCACCTAAACGATTCTATGATTTTACCATAATCTGAAGAAAAATACACATGTGAAATTACTGTCCATTCTTCACTCCTATAACTAATTCAGCTCAAGATGCTCCCTCTGACTGTCCAGACAGGGCCTTGCTGGAGCACACCAGGCTGTTTGCCCCTCTCCAGCCTAGCCCAGCACACGGGTATCCTTGCAAAAGTAGGTAGATACCTTAATTAAAAATTTAACATCTGCTGTTCCGAGTCAGAGCAGTGGCCCGTCTAGGCTTCTGTGTAAAAGCGGCCAGTAATAGGTTCTTAACAGCAACGGCATGTGAAGAGGTGCCCTCTCAGCACCTGGTGTTTTGCAGTTTCGATACTGGAGCCAGGAGCTGCATGAGAGGTGGAGGCAACCTTTGTGAATGTGCCTTCCCCTTTCTTGAAGGCAGATCTTCTTTTGATTTCTACTCATTCTTTGGAGGTGAGTTACATACTTTAATGTGCTTTGTGTGGAGAAGTGCTTTTTAAAACTACAATCTGATAATATCATTTGGATCTGTCTAGTTCTTGAATTGTGAATAATCATTTCCTAGTCGCCTTTTCCAGGCTATTTAAAATTTTAGAGCTGCTATTCTACACCCCCTCAGTCATATCTCTTTGCAGCTAAAAAGCTGTAGTCTGTTTAGTCTCTTCTCATGTGGAGTTGTCATTTCACTGACATGGCCAACTTTGCAACTTTCTTCACTTAAAAGCCATTGTATTGGAACCATTTTAGGTTATTAAGGAACTAATAAAGAATCGTGTTTTATCCTAAATTACTTAAAATATTGTACTGCACTACCAAAAAGGTTGCAAAAACGGTATAAAAGCCTGAAATGCTGCTCCCCGCCCCCCC
>VYZV01043357.1:41391-53240 GCA_013401275.1 Pandion haliaetus | reverse complement strand
GACCGTGGCCAGATTGAGTTCTAGCTGAGCTTTCGCCTTTCTAATTTCCTCTCTGCATGACCTAACAAGATCCCTGTACTCCTCCTGAGTTGCCTGTCCTTTCTTCCAAAGACAGAACACTCTCCTTTTCTCCCCGAGTCCTAGAAAAAGCTTCCTGTTCAGCCAGGCCAGTCATTTTCCCCAGCTGTTCATCTTGCAGTACATGGGAACAGCCTGGTACTGAGCCTTTAAGATTTCCTTTTTGAAGAATGTCCAGCCTTCCTGAACCCCTTTGCCCTTCAGGACTGTCTCCCAAGGGACTCTCAACCAGTGTCCTGAAAAGGCCAAAGTCTGCCCTCCGGAAGTCCACAGTGGTGGTTTTGCTGACCACCTTCCTTGCCTCACCAAGAATTGAGAATTTTATCATTTCATGGTCGCTAAGCCCAAGACAGCCTCCGACCACCACATCTCCCACCAGTCCTTCCCTGGGCTTTTTTGTGGGGGTGAAAGTAAATTACAGGTAATTAAGATTAAGCTTGAGGTAACTGAGGTAATATCAATTTATCATGCTATAGAAATCAAAATGTATATTTGACCAAAGAGTATTTGTCTTGATGCTGAGATCATAGAAAAACAGTGCTTGGAAATCTGTTACTGTCATTTGCCTGTACCTGTCATTTCGTAGTTAGGAAGGCAGTCTTGTTAAGTTTCATCGCTACCCTTACCATTTATAGAGAGTACTGCAGCACCTACAGAATTTATTTAGAATTAAAATAATAAAAAGACATATCTATTACTCTAGGCTCCTATAGCACCTTCATTAATTTATACAATACAACAAAATCCAGCAGCATTAATATAATCATTTCAGTGGGAACGCAACATTGTACAGAAATTACTTCCTTTCCCATGACTGCTGCGAGAAGTTTGCTCTCCACTTTCTCCAAATACTCTTCAAACAGCTGGTTTTTATAGCAGCCTGAAAAGTCACCACAGAAAGGCAATTTGTGACCCCAGGATAGGCAGCAATTTCAGTTTGCTCAGAACCATCAGAGCTGCTCCCCTCTTCCATAATGAGAAAGCTCTAGTTTAAGGATTACAGTGCTACAGCATGGCCCAGAGGAGAAATCTCCCCCTGTATCAAGTCCCATGTCAGAGCCAGCAACTTCAATTTCAGCTCAAAGTTCCCACAGTTTCTAGAACACTGGGATCACATTTACCCATACAAAATAGTTCCCATAATAAATAGCTGCATTCCTCACTAGCTGTGATTTCCAAATGATTTAACGTTACAGCCCTTTTGTAAAGGTTGGTGCAAACGTTTAATGTTAAAATGACAGAAGTGGGGGCAACTGCACTAAGGGCCAAATCCAAAAGGAAAGGTTGTGATCTTCTAGCCAGATGACAATGGTAGAGTGGCAGACATAACATGAGAGTGGAAATGGCAGCATGCACTGCTTGCATTGCAGAAGCACTACCGTAAACCATTTCCGTTGTGTGCAAGCAGTTAGTGGAAAACCACTACTCTTAAAAGACAAATCAGTTTAAAGGGTTTGAGGACAACCTTTTCCTTCTTTTTGTTCGAGGAAGATTAACCTTTGCAAGGCCACTTTAACCAAATATTATGCAAAGTCCTGAGTAGCATAAGCACTGTCATTTCCATCAGAATCTAGGCAATTTTTCATTCTCATGACTTCCGCTACTACCCTTAAGGAACTGCATCCAGAAGTCCCGAGATAGCTTTTAATATCCATTGCCCAGGAATTTAAACTTGCAAAATACATGTTTTTACAGCACTCAAAAAGCTCAGACTCTCCTGAATATTTGCATGTAAAGATCCCACCCAAATACGCTCAGATGGGACAAAAATGGCATTTGAAGTCCCTTTAACTTGCCAGAACATAAGCCAGACTGACAGTTGGTTTCTATAGTATTATTAATTTATATTTATTAGCATGGAGTTCAAAGACATTAATATTTTATAGCACAGAAGAAGAAATATTCCCTTTCATTATAGCCTGACCACACTGATGCTATCGTGGTTATCACCCCAGATTTAAGAAAAGCAACAACGGAAAACCCCAGTACTACAACTAGGTTGTTCTGAGGGTGTAGATTATTCCCTCTGTTGCTGATAACATGATGGAGCCTTAGAGGACAGACTCAGAGAACTTGCTTATAGACATTTTCTACACATCTTTTCACTTCCTTCTCACATTCCCTTCTAATTAGGCAACAGACAGACAAGGGTCAAAGGATTCAAGTAGTTTCTTTCTGTCTTCAGAGCGTATCCTTTCTTCACCCATTCCCCTCTTTCTTACTTTACATTTGCCTCTTTCTAGCTCCTACTGTGCACCAGTAAGCATCTGTGGCAGGTAACTTTCCAAACAGAAGTCCTGTCCATAGCTAAAGCCTTTCCCAGAGTCACAGGCATAGCAAATATGGAGGAGACTTTCATTAACTGCCGGTCTCATGGCAAACAATGTATGATAGCTACTGAAGGACAGAGCAACCTGACTCTGTGGGAGTGATAAAAATGAGAGTGTCCCTTCTTATCGTTTTTTTTTCCTACTTATTCTTCTAGTATTTCTCATGTAAGGTCAGCCATCACATCTGCAGTAAAGTAATGAAGGCTTACTCCTTTTCTGTACAGTGATCTTAGGGTGCCTTAGACAAATATACATGGGGAAAAAGACATAATTTTTACATTTATAGGCAGACCAAATTCCTTCTCTGCATGTAGTAATTAGTGATGCAAATGGTCAGCAAGCAATGTTTCCATACTGTAATAAAATAAAATCTTTGGTTAATTAGGAGATGAAAACACATAAAGAATATGTGAACTCTGTCTATTGTTCTAATACAGGCCTTCAACTCATTTATATTGTTAATTGAACAATTAGTATTGCTGAATTGTAAACCCGCAGGGGACAGAAGAATGGAGGACGTGTTCCTGCCACACTGCATTACTCTGATGGCACTAAGTAGCTGTGACCACAGGAGACCCAGGTGCTCTCCAGAGTCTTTCAGCAATACAGGTGCACTTCAACCACGAGGGAGGAAAACTTAAGTGCATAACTGTTTGAATTTTGGTAAGACTGGTCATAGTGTACTTCTCCAGCACTCACCCAGCCCACGAAGCCTTACAGATAGGCAAAAAGAGGAAGGAAAGACGCAACCATCAAGAGGAGTAATGCACCATATCCAGACCAGCCAAGCATCAAAGCCATCCTTATCCACGCCTCCTCTTCAGTTGGCAGAAAGTAACTGCTAGTAATGAGGCTACTCCAGTTGTTGTACATTGATATGTATGTCTATGACTATTTAGTGTACAGATTTTAGGCAACTGTCGCTGAAACACAAGACTTCCAAACTTGCTGATTACCACAGAAGGAAAAAGAATAAAAATGCATAAAGAAGAAGGAGCAGATTTAGAACAGCAGCTGAATGACAGCACACAAGGACTCTGCAGGGGAGAAGTTTCAACTGGGTTTCTATCAGCCTAGAATAATGCATGGGCTGGACTGGGTAGAAGATACTCATCTATAAATAGGACTAGTCTTTCTTCTGCATTGATCAGCAGTGTTGTGGTTTAACCCCAGCCAGCAACTAAGCACCACGCAGCCGCTCACCCACTTCCCCTCCACACACCCAGTGGGATGGGGCAGAAAAGCAGGAAAAGAACTAAAACTCGTGGGTTGAGATAAGAACGGTTTAATAGAACAGAAAAGAAGAAACTAATAATGATAATGATAACACTAATGAAATGATAACAGTAATAATAAAAGGGTTGGAATATACAAGTGATGCACAACGCAATTGCTCACCACCCGCCGACCGATGCACACGAAAGACCCCGAGCGGCGACGCGCCCGTCTCAGTTCCTAAAACGTCATATGGTATGGAATACTCCGTTGGCCACTTTGGGTCAGCTACCCTGACTGTGTTCCCTCCCAGCTTCTTGTGCCCCTGCAGCTTTCTTGCTGGCTGGGCATCAAAGGCTGAAAAACCTTGACTTTGGACTGAACATTACATAGCAACAACTGAAAACATCAGTGCGTTATCAACACTCTTCTCATACCTAGCTCAAAAACATAGCACTGTACCAGCTACTAGGAAGACAATTAACTCTATCCCAGCTGAAACCAGGACAAGCAGACAGAGGCATAGCCAAGGAATTTAAGGTGGATGATCTGGCAACAACAGAATATTTTTTGTCTAAAATACTACAGTGGAGAAATTGCTCAGGATCAAGTAACTCATGAAAAAGTGTTATTGCTGAAATGTTGCTAACATCAGTAGCTGCATGGGCTTTTTAATCTGTCACTCACCGTTAACGTTGGCCACATACATTAAAGTCATCCAGGACCTAGTTGAACTAGCCTTCGGGTTCTCTTGAAAATTATCTGAGGTTTTTATTCCATTCTTGCTGTTATGCACTGAGAATGCCAATATGACCCCAGAAAAATAAACTTATTTTCATGACCTGTCAGTAAAACATCACCACACTGATGGAGAACCATGAATAAAGATGTGTTTCCTTCTCAACCTAAAGGCAACAAAAGGAGAAGGAAGAAGGAGAGGGAGCTACACAGTTTCTCTTGTCTTGTGACATGGACCTTGGGACTAGATGTTAACTGGGAATGCTTCAGGGCCTTTAGTGACTTGGTAAACCCACCACTGAGTATCTCCACCTGAACCAAAAAGTGAGTTATTTAAGAGGACAGGGTCTGGTAACCTTACACAAATCTGCAATCCCTGTTTCACTGCTCAACTGCATCCATGTTGAGAAATCAATGTTGCCTGAGCATCGTTTTCCTGAGAAGCATAATAATGTATTATTTTCAGTGCTGTGTGTCTCTCATGCTATGCAGGAATAACATCACCCATTACTGTGATGAAACATGGCAGCTGCTTAACAGAAAACAGCTACAGATGAGGTCAGGAAATGAAAATTATACTGGGCCAAACTGGGTCTCTGTTACACCTATAAAACAACACGGTAGTTATTCTGGATTTAGACAAATTTAAACAAGAGAATCTTCAAAGCCACTGCATGCGAAGTTTCAAAAGGAACTGTAAACAAGTGGAACATGATTATCCATGTTACAAATTGCTCTGTCTGCCTCTTCCTTAAAGCATTGATAATGCTTGCCTATATCTGTTTCTGGGAGACCTCCCATCAAACTTCTCAACTGCCTTACACAGGTGACTGAAGGCTAACTGGGACTTGCACAGAAATAATTGCTACAGTTTAACATAAAAAATATTGAGTGATCTTTCAATGGAAGTGTCTGTGAAATCAAGAGTTGCTAACCATTTGGCACACCGTTATTAATTCAGGGAAAAAAACACAACGGTGTATGAACAGCACTATTTATCCATGGAGAATACATGTCATTGTCACAGGATATTGTTAATTCTAAAAAGTTCACATGATTTCAAAAAAGCAATTAGACAAATTCATGGAAAGAAATACCTCTGCACAAGAAAGTCTGGCCTATAGATAGCTGATAACTGGGAGTGTATACCAGTGAGCTACTAAAACATGTTTGTCCCACTCTTCCATTTTTCCCTTGGTATCCAGTTAATCACTGCCAGTGACAGGATCCTGGGCTGGACTGAGCTTTGGTCTGACTCATACAGCTGTTCTTTGAGGAGAATTCTGCATGTATTGTTATTAGACATAGCACATTTACTGTGTACAAGTGACATAAGATATGCAAAATCATGTAAAACCAAGCATCATTACTGAAAACACCCTAATCATTAAATCAATATTCACCGCTGCAGTACTTAAATTTGCCACTGTATTTTAAGGAAAAGAATTTTGCAAGTCTAGTGTAGCAAGTGTTCATTACTCTATTTTTAATGATACACAGCATATTAGTACAGGTATTACTACTTTGCTGCAGTCTAACAGAAAACATACTTCAGAAAAACTTCCAAATATTTATTACCTTTCCTCTCTCCTCTTGTGTACTGAAAAGCTTTAAAGCAATGTAAGAATTAAAACCATTACCTTAACATAGACAAAGATAGAGATGTTTCATACTGCACTGAAGCTTTAGATGTCTTGCTTCGCAACCTCTGACAATAAGGTGTCCAAAGCAATCATAGAGTTTTGCTTCATGGCTATCTTTACTGTCAGTAAACACTGAAAACTGTACACGTCATCAATATAATCATTTTATTTTCAATGCCTCATACAAAGATTAACGAATTTAAAGGCCTATGTAGATTTTTTTTAGTTTATTGATCATTAATGTTGCATCTAGCTAGCATACTGAATGGCTTACAGAGACATGGAATGAGTAGTTCCATGATTCCCTTGCAGAAGAAGACCTAAACCCTAATCTTACAGTTAAGCAAGCATGCATGGCTTTACTCATGCACACAGCTGTGATGTATTTGTGAAAATTATCTGCATTAGTGTTAGTCACTCTGGATTTAACTGTTTAGAAAATCAGTGCTTAAATCTACAATTACACAAAGCTAGCGCTCACTGTGTTATGTTTCCTGTTCTGCGTAAATACTAGGAAAGAAAAGAATTACATGCACTACAAAGTTAAAAGAGTTCTTGGAACACAGAAGAAAACTTACGCAAATGAAACCAGTCTTTTAGCTAGTCCTTTAAAAAAAGATCAATCTTTATGACTTCTGAAGATTGATATATATTAGTTATGAGTCTTATGTGGTTTCTTCAATTGCTCTCTGTAAAATTTGCCAAGGTTTTTTTTGTGGTTTTTTTTTAATAACTGGCTGTGTATTTTATGTTAAAATTAGAAACTCTTCCTTTGTGGCCTTTTCAACTTAATTATACCTCACAATTGTTCCTGATTTTAGAGCTATCACAGATTTAACCTCAAATCTCTCTTTATTACTAGCTAACTCTTTACTGTCTAGCATAATAATGAAAATGCCAGACAAAGAAACAGCAGAGGCAACTCCAAAGTTTCCAGCTCAAAAGCATTAAAGTAGTTCTTTTCTTCTTAAAATACATTGCTAGATCTAGCACTGTGCGTAGGTTTTATTTGAAGATAAGGATTTCAGCACTGCAATGCCATTTGAGTGAGAGTTGGACATCTAATTAATCAGACACCCTTAGTTGCACCTAATCCTGGTATTATCTCCATTTACGTAAACCTGGAATAAATCCAGTAAAGTTACACTGGTTATATAGAATAAAGCCCGTGTAAGATAGGAACAATTCCTTCTCAGCCCTCCCGACGTGCACTGTGCTTTTTAAGACTGACTTCACCTTTTCCCCCTGCGTGGCAGCCCACCATGCAAATAACAACTGTGCTGGTGCTTCTTGCTGGTGTTTACCTCATACATCTTTACCATTTACAGCTACTTCTGAGAGTCAAACAGTAAATTAAAGGAAGCAGGTGTGGCATCTGAGGTATAAATTTCAATAATGTAAATGAGTGGCAGGTGGGAAGTTTACCAGCTAAATAAATTCTATACAGTCCAGCTACATCCATTATTTTGATCTGCTTGAGGGTAGGAAGGCTCTGCAGAGGGATCTGGACAGGCTGGATTGTTGGGCCGAGGCCAACTGTATGAGGTTCCACAAGGCCAAGTGCCAGGCCCTGCACTTTGGTCACAACAACCCCATGCAATGCTACAGGCTTGGGGAAGAGTGGCTGGAAAGCTGCCTGGTGGAAAAGGACCTGGGGGTGCTGGTTGACAGTCGGCTAAATATGAGCCTGCGTGTGCCCAGGTGCCCAAGAAGGCCAGCGGCATCCTGGCCTGTATCAGAAAGAGTGTGGCCAGCAGGAGCAGCAAGGTGATCGTCCCCCTGTACTCACAGCACTGGTGAGGTCGCACCTCGAGTACTGTGTTCAGTTTTGGGCCCCTCGCTACAGGAAAGACATTGAGGCGCTGGAGCGTGTCCAGAGAAGGGCAACGAAGCTGGTGAGGGGCCTGGAGCACAAGTCTGATGAGGAGCGGCTGAGGGAACTGGAGTTGTTTAGCCTGGAGAAAAGGAGGCTGAGGGGAGACCTGCTCTCTCTCTACAACTGCCTGAAAGGAGGTTGTTGTAGTGAGGTGGGTGCTGGTCTCTTCTATCAAGTAACTAGTGATAGGCCGAGAGGAAATGGCCTCAAGTTGCGGCAGGGGAGGTTTAGATTGGATATTACGAAAAATGTCTTTATGGAAAGGGTTGGTTGTTAGGCATTGGAACAGGCTGCCCAGGGAAGTGGTGGAGTCACCATCCCTGGAGGTATTCAAAAAGCAAGTAGACAGGGCACTTCAGGACATGGTTTAGTGGGCATGGCTGATGGTTGGACTCGATGATCTTAAAGGTCTTTTCCAACTTAAATGATTCTATGATTATACCTGCCAGAGAGACAATCCCATTGACAGAACTTTCCCTCAAGTGACTGAAGGTGCTGGTGAGACACTGGGGGTGCTCGTGTCAGTGTGAGCCTTTACTTTGGATGACAAAGGAAAAGCATTATATCACTGTAAACTGCTGAGAATGGCCACAGAGGAACCATCTTCTTCCACGGGGCCAGAAATGCCCTTTGTCATGTACCAGTTGCAAGACCTCTCCTTCTGTCTGCTGTTTTTGTCACCCAGTATAAGTGTTGTCTCCTGGAAAGCAGAAGACAAGAATTTGAACCATTGTAGCCTGGTGGACCTGGTAAATTTTCTGACTACCACTCCATTACACAAAAGGCAAGTATACACAGTGGTTTGCTTTTATTTATTTGATGCTTTTTATTCTTAATTACTTGTTTTAGGAAAGGGTGCATTTCCCACACCTTCATTTCCATGAGTAATTATGTGGCCTGTCTCCCAAGAAACCAAGCACCACGAGGGTGCCTCCTTGCCTTCCTTCTCACCAGAAGGGGCTGCCACCTCCCTGCTAAGTCTTTCACACAAGGCAGCTGCTAAACAGGACCTGCAGACCATTCATCTGACACACCTAGCTGCAATGGACAGGGAGCTGAAGCACTAGACTTTGACCTTCTGATCTACTCTGCTTATGCACCTAAACCAGATACACCTGCTCCAGTTCTACAGTGCATTGAACACTGGAGACCCCACTTTTGCCTGCAGCTGCAGGAGCCAGTATAATACAAATATTAAAGCTCTTCTGTTACCTGACAGCAAGTTCTGTAGCATTGCCTTGTCCCTTCTCTACCAGCAATAACTGTGGTTTTGTATCGTAAAATCTCAACAGCATTATAACTCTTACAGAAATACTTTGCTCTAGCAAGCCCATCAGAGACAATATAGCTGAAGTCTCCTTTCTTTTTCCAGGTAGGAAGGGATGCCCAACAGGAGGCCCCCTACGAAAAACCTCTCCAACGTGCTCTTCAAAATAGCCTGTATTTGATAACTATCTGAATGTGATCCAAATAGCTGGTATAATTAGCAAAACCAAATCAGCTTCCAGGTACTCAAGCCCTTCTTTAGGTCTGAAACAGAAATTATGGGAGATAATGAAATTTGCCTTCCTTCTGTGTCAGCCAGGTTTTTCTCTGCATTCCCCCCCCCCCCCAGTACCTCTTTGTGCACTAAAAGCTAATACTTCTCCCTACATTGTCTCATTCTCCCTACATTGTCTCAGAACCCAAACCTGTCTGAGGATCTCTACTGAAGACGGAGCGTGTGCACTTTAGGTAAAGAAGGTAAGAAATGACCAGCCGGACAGCTGGAATGTATTTTAATACTAGTGACACATCATTTTATTTATTGCATGATTAATCACACTGGGATGCCTAAAACAATGAAAAGATTTTTTTTTTCCTAATAAATAAATAAATCACATTCTTAAGTGCAGTCTAACCCAAGTGAGGTTTAAAATCAGGTCATCCAAGGTGATGCAACAAGAATATCCTTTCCAAGCTACCTCTTTTGCAAATGCTTATAGCTAAGGAATGGTCAGCGATTGATGACCATTCTGTACAAAGCCATTCTTTCTAGCAGGGTTATTCATCCCTTTTTTACAGACAGCACTAACAAAACTGCGGAAAATCTGTTGGTTTAACATTTTGTAGCCTGTGGGGGGGATTTATCTGTGATCCATTCAGTTTAGGAAGTCAGGGGGTGGACATCCTATTTTGAGAGAATCTTCTTGCTACTGGTTTTTCTAACATGCATCTGAATACTCCTCAGGAAAAACGGAGAAAGAAATATTTTTCTTACTGACACATACTTCTGTGAACAATCAACAACCATTTTGTTCTGAGCCTTGGTGATAAATGGTCCCAAGGCACTCTTCATAACATCAGGGGTTTCCTCTAAATGTCCTTGGGCAAATAGTGCATCAAATGTCTTTTCACTAAGGGTGATGACATTCAGAGTTTTTTGGTTGCTAACTGCGGTCTGAAAAGTAGCTTCTTTTCACTTGTGGTGGGCATACAGAGATTCTGTGAAACATTGTCCTTTGGGATAGGAAAGAACTGCAGAAACATCAGATCAACTTTTTACAGAAAAACAGCTGAAGGAACCCTGGATCACGGTCATATTATATAGAGAGAAATACATGTCAGCTTCATATTCTCCTGCTAGCCCAGTATCAAACAAGTCAGGTCTGGTTTGAAACAAACACAGACTGTCTGCTGAGATGCTCTGAAGAACTGCTTGGCAACAGGGATGCCTATCAGGGACCTCACACAAATGAGCTCTCCCTCCCCCAGCAAGTTGCCATTAATCCTCCTTCTTTGCTGTCACTGCAGGAGTTACTGCAGCAAAGCTACTCTGAGCCTCTGTTGGGAGTGTGTCTGAGGCAGAGAGAAAAAAAAAAAACAACACCCAGGAATACTCCAGGCTACCAACACCAGGTAACTGACATTCAAGGGCAACTCCTCTAAGGACTTCCACAACTAGATTTCAGTCCTCTCCCTACCCCTCTGCTTTACTAAAACACCTTATTTCTCATAATCTCTCACACACTTTCATTTCCAGGAAAGCAGGAATCTACTACTACCTGCCTTGAACAAATGGGAATTGAGGAGATGAGCAACTTGCTCAAAATCAAGCATCAGCCTCGAGATGGAGAAAGGAATGGAACTCATAGCTCCAGAATCACAAATTTTCATCCCAACCCCTAGACCATAGAATCATAAAAACATTTAGGTTGGAAAAGACCTTTAAGATCATCGAGTCCAACCA
Organism: Pandion haliaetus; assembly: GCA_013401275.1. Lineage (NCBI taxonomy): Eukaryota > Metazoa > Chordata > Aves > Accipitriformes > Pandionidae > Pandion > Pandion haliaetus. The sequence goes on along the minus strand of VYZV01043357.1, from coordinate 42,131 downwards.
TCAACCATGCCCACTAAACCATGTCCTGAAGTGCCCTGTCTACTTGCTTTTTGAATACCTCCAGGGATGGTGACTCCACCACTTCCCGGGGCAGCCTGTTTCAATGCCTGACAACCCTTTCAGTAAAGAAATTTTTCCTAATATCCAACCATCATTCCTTTACTTACCATTAGGGATTCAGGTTAGATGTTATGGGTACTTACTTCTTGAATGGGGTGAAACCATGTGGCGGCATACCCTCCTCTCCTCCTGCAGCCTTCCACAAGATTATCAGTAGTGACAGGGTTCAATATCAAGCCAGAAAGTTTTGAAAATAGGGGCCCCTGCCTGGACTTTGTGTCCTTCTCAGCATGACTCCATATATCCCAGCTATACTGACGTAGAGAGCACCATACATTGCACCTCCAGCCAGCAGTGTTTTATATTCCTGGCTTGTGTGCTGAGGAGGAGTGTGCATGATGGGAAAATCAGTTTGGCCCCAAGGAGCTAGTTATTTCTTTCTGAAACCTCCTTATTTTCTTTCTATGCTTATTTAGGTAATCACACTTCACTCTTGAGCATAGATTCGGAGTGTGCAATTCAAGCTGTATTATGTCGTATTATGATGCAATATCATACACGGTAAATGCTTGCTTCCACTGGGGTGCTGCATTTTGAGGCACACTACTACCAACACATAAGTTTCTGAAACACAACTAATGACAAAATCGTAAAATCAGGAAGTACTGATTCCAACTTAT
>VYZV01043357.1:0-27153 GCA_013401275.1 Pandion haliaetus | reverse complement strand
GGGTCCTTTCCGCAGGCTTCAGTTCTTCCCGAACTTCCCTGGCGCGGGTCCTTTTCCGCGGGCTGCTCTCCCATCTCACACTGCTTCAGCACGGTTTTTACCATGGGGTTACGGCCACCTTCAGGAGCCTCCGCTCCACCGTTCACCCCCCTGGGCTGCAGGGCCATCAGCCTCCTCAGGCGCCTCCTCCTCCCCCTCCTCTTCCATGACTCCAGTGTCGGCAGCGATGTTCCTCTCAGGTTTCCCAACCCCCACACTACCGGTTCCCCTTCTTAAATATGTTTTCCCAGAGGCGTTACCACCGTCACTCCCTGCCTAGAGGCAGGTCCGACATTTTGGCGCGCAGGTCCGACATTTTGGGGCAGCGAATTCTTCCAGCAACTTCTTAAAGGGGCCGCCTCTGCAGCCCCCCTCCCCTGCCACCAAGGAAAACCGCGCCACACAAACCCATAACACTTAGTTACCCATAGAAATTATTGTTCAAGCAAGTGGTTTCGGCTACCTCCAAATAAGCTTTTAAAAATCAAATCCATCTTACCTGGCATTTTTTAACTCAGAAATTAACAGACCAAGCCATCAAATGTTTGTACGATGGGGATTTTATCCTCTGCAAAGAACAATAGTTCAATGTATCACAATTCTATGAAAGTCAGAACTAAAGCACTGGTAAACCAGATTAAAAGTTGACTTGAAAAGTACCTTCCTAATCCTATGTAATATGCATGCCATAACTTATAGCTATAGTTTTTGCTCTTGCTCATTTAAAATCAGAAAACATATATTTATAGATACTTCTAACAAGCATGGCATGCTAAATAGAACACAAAATATGCTGAGTAGTACAGCATGATAAAAAATGCTTTACTGAATACATGGCCTTTTAGTGCATGGATCTTGACCAGCTTTTTTACATATAGACACAACCCATCTTTTCTGCATGATGTGATCGAATTAGTCATACTGAGGTGAAAAAGTAGAAATATACTAATATTGCTATGTAACTTGAAAGATACATTTCATTAGGCAGATGCCTATTTCCTTACAGGCTTTAAAGTTACAGCAAGGTTATCAGAGATCTTTAAATACATAAGTCCTTCATTCAGCTTTTTATATTTCTGGCTTATTTCCTGACTCAGGAATAGGCTACAGTAATTCAGGTACAAATGAAACTGCCAACAGGCTGCTGCACTCCTTACACTCAGCCAAATGCATACTCTGACTCCAGATTTTTACTGTTTTGATTTTGGTTTCACAACATCAATAAGGCATTTCAGATGTAATAGTCTTTAGGGATTATTACTGAACTTTTCAGGTGGTTATAACTACTCAACCTCTGGCTCTGTGACTCCACACAGGCTAGGCAGTACTCTGCGGTGTTCTTAGTAGGTATTCATATACATGGATCACACCACATATTGTTGGGTAAGGCAGACAGCCCACAAAAGCAGTCTTCCTCCTTGTCTCCTATCCCAAGAAAGAGGTTGGGTGCATATGTCCTGCCTTACACCCCCATGAAATCTCTTGTTATCCAGCCTCCTCCCATCCCACTGGGCCATCACAGGAGGGAGTCAATTCATAAACTGCTGAAATCACCCTCAAAGGAACTTTTTTTTCACTTGTGCTTAAAGGTAGTCTTGGAGGGGAAGGAGGAAGGTGACTGACTACTCTTTCTCTTAGAGCTCTCTGAGTGTAGGTGTTTCAAAAAATGAAACCAGATTAATTTATTGCATGGATAGGATTTAAGTGCCTAATGTTTTAAACAGATGGAAAGTTTGCTCGAGAAATTTCCGTGCAAAGCATCTTCACTTTGTTTTCGACAGTGAGAATCGGATCATTCAGAATTGTACAATGTTAAATCAGAATTGCTGAATGGCAAATGGAAAAGTCCTCCTCTGAGAGGAAAGATACTCAGAAATCTTGTTCCAATATGTCTCTATTCAAACCTACTTCAAGGTGAAAGGCAGCTTAAATGTAGTCTGATCCATGCTCAAAACATGAAGTTATTGCCTTTTTCACTATGCTTTGCATGTTTTATAAGGCTAATTTACATGACTCCTCTTGATGGAAATGTTTTTAAAAACTGTGTTGTATTTAACTATCAATAATCGTTTACTAGAAGCGTTTTTCAATTGTTTCCTCAATCTCAACGCATTTCTAGTCACTTTGCTCGCATCTGTGAAAAGTAAATGCATGTTGTCAAAACCTCAGTTAACCATTTTAGCCAGGTCACCTGGAAGTCATGCAGCAACAGAATAATCTTAAAGGGGCATTTGTGTATCACTGAGAATGGCCTGTGCTTTTATAAAATGATTACAAGCTCCGATTCACGACAGCTGCAAACTGAAGAGGAAGAAATAAGAATTAGATCTCTCTGCAAGATTACATACTGCTGTAGCCAGGTTGAGCCCATGCCCCTTCAAAAATTCCTCATGAAAATTCCCTGTTTGTTTCAGAGACCCTTTCCTATCTTTGTGCTTTATTTTGACTACAGTCTTCTGGGATTTTTTTGTTGATGTTGTTAAGAAAGTGGGATAATTTAAGTGACCATACCATGGGCATGTGTCCCTTTCCCTCACCCAAAATTGTTGCTGTAAGTTTCCAAGACTCCAGATATAACCCAAACTAACATGGTTGTGGCAAAACATAGTTTGTATTCTCTGTTTTCCTTAACAGTTTCACAGTGGGTTTTCACATAGACATGTCAACAGGCCAATATATACAGGTAGATACCACAGATACTATAAATTAGGTAAACTCTAATCACCAGTGTCAGCCTGGATACGCTAACCACACAAAATAAAAAGGAGGAAGAGCATCCTGATGCCAATAGGAATCCTTTTGAAAGACATCAGTTCAGCATCAGTACTGTCTGCCTTTAACGTGGTTTGCAGGTAGCTCAGTCAGAAAAATTTGGAAGTTCTGGGTAATTCTTTTTCAGAAAAAAGCTGAAAATCAAATGGGGAAAAGCTTTCTGAGAAAGTATTTGAAAGCTCATGACTGAAAGTGCAGAAAGTGATCAATAATGATAATAACATTATAAAATTAACTCACTTTGTTTGGAAAAGTGGCTTGAAAAGATACTGTTGCTGTAGTTCTGTTGTAGAAAAACAAACAAAAAAACCCAATCCAATGGAACTCACACACTTGTAACTGGCAGAACAAAAAGTGGGGGAAAAGTTGAAGCAAAATTTGTTCAGTTTCCCCCGAAATAGACAGAATTTCAGATCTGAGGTTTCTCATCCTACTTTGGTGCTACATATATGGTTCCATCCTATTTAACTTTACACAAACAGCCACCATTTTTCTAAGCAACAAGGAGGAATGCATGTCATCAGAGATAACTTCCCAGAAAACCAGACAAATCACATTACACCTGCTTCAGAATACTAATTTCTTATTGCTTATGCCTGTGTTTTGAGAAACATAACAGCCTGGATTCATATCATGACTGAAACTTTAGGGGCCCATTTGTGCTGGATTCTTCCTCTCATAGTTGGAGATGGACACCCACCTTCAGAGAACGACTTAGCTCACTGAGCTAAGAATTACACCTGGATGCCCTCCAGTTAGACGCTTTAGACAAATTGAATGATACCATGTCAAAATGCCACTCTACTCTGATCCTCAATGTAGATACATAACATGTAGGGCTTTTCTGTGAGTGGCTGTCAGTGTGCACACATGCTATGAAACATCTTTCTGAAGGTCTTTCCTAGGGACTCCAAGATGTATCAGCCCAAGTGGAGAAAGGCATGAGAAATCAATATGCATGCTATAGATCTTCCCAGTCTTGAGACAGATGCTGAAGTTCTGAAATACCACTCAGAGAAGAGTTTGTTCAACCTTCTCCATGCAATTGAAATGACCTCCACATCAGCGAATGACTCTGAGACATGACAAGAATAGTCTGCACTCAAGACCAAGGCAAGCGTTAGGGATCTACAATCACTCAAATCGAACAGCCCCAAGTTACATGACAAAGCCAGCACGCTGAAGGGAGACTGCAAAGCAACGTACACCCTAGCCGTACACTTGGCCTTTTATAAATTTTACTTTTGCCCCCACTCCCTTTTCCTCACATAAATCAGATACCTCCAGAATTTTTCACTCCAGATTCACACGTCATAACAATCAGCAGTAGAAATGTTGATTATCACATTTTAAACAAACTTATCTTTAAAAAAAGTAGATTTTTTTTTACAGTTAAATAACTTTTGGGAATCTTTTGGCACTATTGGTTCAGATTCTTTTGGTAAAGAATACAGATTCAGCAAAGGAAAAAAAAAGCAGGTATCACTTACAGCAACAAAGTTGGGGAGGGGTATTGCAACTGGAAGGACTACAGAAACTCGATTTCATTTGTTTCTATGATATAAAAATGCATTGGGCAACGGGAACGATCGACTTTGGCACGGCAGGATTCATCTCAAAAACTGTTAAAGACAGAAGCACACAAAATCAATGAATTTTCAGTGGCCCATCCATGTGTTAGACAAGCACATGAGAAAACATAAGCCTCATATTCTAATGTGACAATAGCATATCTGACTGGGGAGATTATACCAAGGGAATGAACGAATAACAGACATCATCCTCCCCAGCCTAAATCTGTACTTGTGCTATAGATTGCCTTACAGTGAGCTTAAATCAAATCTACAAATGTTCAGGACATACAAAAGAATAAATCAAACTGGAACCCAGAAGCCAATAGCACTGCAGTAATACTACCCAGCTTTCTTCATTTTCTCTAGCTTTAGCTTCTATCAGAGCCTCCTTAGGTGCTCTGCTGTGCTCTTTTCTGTTAAGAACTCGTTTCGGAGTTGGGATTCCAGAAAATGAGAAAGATTATTCTTGCATAGGTCTCACAGCACTGCTGGTTGAAAGCTCTGAACAGGAATGCCTCTGTCCATGAAGGACCCAATTCCAATCAGGCAGAGCTCCAAGGCAGCAGGAGACCTAACAGAATAAGGACACCATAGTTATGCAAGAGGGCTTTGTTCCTGGAAAGGTGAAGCTGCAATGATGCCCAGATTGCTCTAGGACAGCAGCCAGAGACTGTGCCAATGGGAACACCTGCGGGGTGATAGAAGAATATTGAAATGGCAGTGGCAGGGGAAACAAAAGGAGACCCTTTTCACATGTAGGTGCTTGGAGGCAATTCGCAGCCAGTAGTAAGCAGGTGGCAATGAAGAGGTGAGGGTGCTGGGAAGAGGCAGTCAGATCCCAAAGCTGCCAGGAGCAGCTGCTGGAGCTGCAGTGACATTGTAAGACTCTCATCACTTTGTCCCCGATAACCTGCCATCATGATCACCTGTTTGCTGCAACCTCCCCATCAGGCTACCTCTTTTGCACTGGCCGAAGCCTTGTTCTCTTCTTTCTCATTCTGCTTTATCAATCTCCCACTACTTCCCTACCTTTTTGATAGAAACAATGTGCTTTTGGTGAAGATCTACCTCAGCTACTCCCGAGATCATTCCTCTCCTTCCCTTCCCTCCCTATGAAGCCTTTGCAGGTCACTCTGCAAGTTAAACACTGTCCTCTTTCCTAAGTTGCTCCTCTCTAACCTTTAGCTGCTCTGAGGCAAAGCGCTTTCTCCAGAGTTCTACAGTACCAGCTATCTGAGATGAGCAATGTGAGTTGAATGTGAGAAAAAAAGCTACTTGGTTTTGTGGAAAACACGCTTCTGGCTATTTTATGCAACAAGCAAAACCCTATTTTCTTCTTCACATACATAGAGTCATTCACCGGCCCGTGCACTAAAAACCACATTTACAGCAATTTCACACACTATTTTTTAAATATTATAAATAGTTTTCTTAAAACACCAATTGATGCAACCAAGCGGGATGGCCTAATAATAAAATAGAAGGAGAAAGAACAAGAGCGAAAAGTCACATACACAGGTATATAAACACACACACTTGTATGATGTGAAATAATTCTGAATATAACTTTATGATGCTTTCAAGAGAGGCATTGACATGGGATGGAGAAAAGGGGAGTGTAGACCACTGTCCTGGTTTCAGCTGGGACAGAGTTAATTTTCTTTCTACTAGCTGGTAGAGTGCTATGTCTTGGATTCAGTATGAGAAGAATGTTGATAAAACACTGATGTTTTCAGTTGTTGCTAAGTAGTGTTTACACTAAGTCAAGGATTTTTCAGCTTCTGATGCCCAGCCAGCAAGAAGGTCTGGAGGGGCACAAGAAGTTGGGAGGGGACACAGCCAGGGCGGCTGACCCAAACTGGCCAAAGGGGTATTCCACACCATGTGACATCATGCCCAGTATATAAACTGGGGAGAGTTGGCCTGGGGGGATCGCTGCTTGGGAGCTAACTGGGCATCGGTCCATGAGTGGTGAGCAGTTGCATTGGGCATCGCTTGTTTTGTATATTCTAATCCTTTTATTATTGTTGTTGTTGTTATCATTATTAGTTTCTTCCTTTCTGTTCTACTAAACTGTTCATATATCAACCCACAAGTTTTACCTTTTTTTTTTCCCAATTCTCTCCCCCATTCCACTGGGTGGGGGAGAGTGAGTGAGTGGCTGTGTGGTGCTTAGTTGCTGGCTAGGGTTAAATCACAACAACCACAGAATGAAGTTCCCAACTTCTCTGCCAGCAATGTTGGAACAGTGAAGCAGGAGGTACTATATACACACATACAACTAATACAGGAGGAAAACTGCAACACCACCGGAGTTTACAGTGAACTATGTTTAACGTTTTGCAAAGCATCAGCACCAATTCCCTGTCAATCTGCTTCCATACAGCCTGTCAGTGTACAGACCCAGGGGCAGATACAAGATGGATAGCAGTCCTTAACCTGCAGAGCAAACATACTGCATCCAGGGACCTTTTCTTCCAGATGCCCTGCAGCCAGAAACCCTCTGGCATCCCTCAGTACCTGCTGGCAAGGCTTTTTCATATCTAGAAGTGGCCATGATCCTCCAATTCACTAGCAAAAGTGATATTGCACAACTTCTTACCCTGCTGTGCTGTCCCTCCAAGACAGACTTTACTTTCAGTGATAAAAACCTTAACAACCTCCTCACCTCTGCTCCTAGCATCTCACCCAGGCAGTCGTTAATTGACGTGATGTCTTTCCACTAATCATCACTTGGGCTGGTAATAGGGAACCCTAATTCTTCCCTCCATGTCTGGTACCTCTGTTGGTCCATCTGTCACCAAAGTGCACTACGGCTGCACTGACTGCTCCATTTTGCTTCTTCCTGTACAACCTTTCCCACAAACTTCTCTGTTTACTCTTGGCTAGAAAGAGTGCTCTCTCTGTTCAGCTGCAGGCTGCCTTAGATCCAGAGGCCACTGGGAGCCCCAGGCTCTCCCAAATGTTTCTTCATGATCAACACAAGGGCTTCCTCTTCTGCTCGTCCTCGCACACTTTGTTACTCTCAGTCACAAGTTCATTCTCAGGGACACAGAGACTTGAAATCTGATCTAAACAGGGTTGGCACCAGACTAAATCTTACGCATTCATTTTTAGTTCATATAAAAAAACCCCTACCCCTCCAGGCTAGCCAAACCACTCTGCAAGTGAACGTGACCTCCTATGACAGTACTGCGAGCTTTTCTCAGCACTTTTAGCTAGGCCAGATCATGGCTCATTTTCTGTAGCTTCTAACGCTCGTGAATCAGTACCTTTCATTTTCTGAATTCATGCCAGGCTGGGACTCAGGTGAGTTTAATCTCTTTGGAGAATATTTGGTCTTTATATAAATGTTCAGATTATAAATGAAGCCTTATGAAGCAATTCATTTTTGCACGTAAGTGGTCTTATTGCCTCACAATTACACTGTGCTGTGGCTTTGTAACGAATGTCTAATTTTCCAGAGCACTGGCAAATGTTTTTGAATGTTTTTCTGTAGATAGTTCAGCTGGGTTTTGATAGTTTTCTTTATCTTTCCTATTTATTAGTTCTTCTGGTTTGCCCAGAGGCATCTATTGGAAACTCTAAAAAGTCAGGACAAAGGATCCAACCACATAATACTCTGTGAATGAAATTTTTTCCTTGAGATGAAAATGTTTTGAATTCAGTACAATTTCTAATCATCAGCTGGAACAAGAAGCAGCAGTCAACACAATCTAATTATATGCTGACAATTGTTTGCAGGAAAGTTACAAATAGTAATAAAGATTAAGCTTAACCATAAAAATTATATTACATAAAATTAAATAATGGTGTGCTGCCTTTAAGGGCTAAGATAGTATTTTTGTTCAAAATAAACATAAATGCCATCAAGAACATTCTGCAAATACTAGTAACAAACACATAAACCAATCATGGAAAAATCAGACTAAACTAAGAACTCTCATAGGAGGGGGCCTACGTGCTCTGAGGGCACCTTCAATGCATTTCAAACACTTACAGTACTAGTTATTAAATTAAATCCTGTCCAAACCATGAGCGACTGAGAGAATCATCTACAGCAACTAATAAATAGCAGTAAGTTTCTGTTTGTGAACTGTCCATAAAACATTACTCACAGTATGTGAATCATCATTTACTTATTTAGAAATACTTTTTTTATGCATTGTATCAGCCTATGGAATGCTTGCAAATTATTTGCTGTTCATAGTTTGTTGTCTGCACTGCAAATTTCAGGATAGTCAAATATTACAAAATACAACAATATTCTTCTCAAAAGTTTTGCAGTCCATTCAGTATGATTTAAAATAAAATTAGATGACTTCTATGTACTAGCTAAAAAAAAATCAAAATTTTCATGCTGAAAGTTGATTGCAGTTGCTGTCAGAATACTATTCAATCCAAAGACAAGCACACGCCTGGATAGAGATAATTCATGTATTAAGTGTCTGACTCTCAAGCTACATGGAAAGAACGCCTATGCCTATCCTTGCATCGAGATAGTAAAGTAACTATAGTTCAACACCATGTACCATATAACTGAAAATCAGGAAAAGTATATATATATTTACAGGGATTTTCCTGGAGAAGTAAGCGCTGAAGACTGAAATTTGCACACTGTAGGCTTAAAAACAGAAGAGTCATGAGGAAGCCATCGTGATGCATGAGACACAGCTCCTTGAGTTCAGAAAGTGTTGGAGAAAGAGGATTACAGGTCTCTGGATGAAAGAGCTGGCTGTTGCCACTGAGTTCAGGGGAAGCTGCGTATTTGTAAATAATTGAACTGCTCCCTGCACCCCTCCTTTACCAAAACACCACTTGAAGCATCCAGTTCTCATCTACGGATAAGACAGTCCCTTGAGTTCTAGTCACATCATCTCTCCTAAATTGAATCCAACATTTCCATAACCAGCTGGTCACCTAACTCACCGAAGGAAACACAAAGTAGGAGAGAGGGCAGCCACAAAGCTTGTGAACCTTCTTAAAGACTACCCTCAACACTGAAATGACTGAGTCTCTACGTCAATTTTACAGCTCTGCTCCTAGATTTTTCCTTTCATTTTGACTTTTTTTCCCTGGTAACTCTAAAGTGTGAAAAAAAAGAAAAAAATACAGAGAGAAGTAGCTGGGACAGGACTCAACACAAATATTAATGGAAAAATACCTTCATACAAATGTGTCCGAGGCATCCTCTATCTGTGGATGTGCTGGTAAATCATCTATGTGAAGGTGTGATCATAAGAAGCCAAAGAGATAGAAGACACCTTCAAAGAGAATTTCAACTTTCTATCTGGCTGGACCACTAGCTGGATACATTTTTCCATTAGTTGCCTGCTCATCACAGAAGAAGCTCTTGTGTCACTGAAATTAATAAAAATTACTGATGTCAGCTAAGTCAGAATTTCACTCCAGTGACTTATCAGCATATGTGAATATTCTCTGTCTTGGTCCAGCTCCAAGAGGGTGGGCGAGAGAAGTATTGTAAGAAACCAAAAGCAACTTGAAATTCAAGGGGTTTGGACCTCATTAAAAATTCACAAATCAGTCTGTTTTCCCAGAGAAATGGGACAGGTGTCAAGCAAAAAGAGATTCCTTTGCTGAGAAAACATGGCTTAACTATCAAAAACGTAGCAATGAAACAGAAAAAAAGCCCCAAACCCAACCCTAATGTTAAAGTCTGCAGAGCAACATATGTAAATTTTGCAAAGCATTGTGTTAGATGAAACCACAATTAATATGTTCCCATTCTAGCAATTTCCAGATATTATTGGAAGAATTCCAGTTGATACAACTGGATTTTACATCAGGATCCCAGTAACTGTGGGATATTAATTTTGACAAAGAGGCAGTTCCCTGTGTCACAGCTGAGATGCATTATTTGGGCAGTTTCTGAAAGACTGAACATTTATTATTTGGATTGCGTTAATTCTATCAGCAAAAGCAGATTTTTTTTTTTAAGTCAAGATCGCACCTCTGCTGCACATTCAGTTCTTTTAAAAAGAACCTCTAGAACTGTGCTTAAAAGGAAAAATGTAATGAGTGCTACACACAGGTCCTTGAAATATACCTCAGTACACCATTCTTAATCATGCTATCACAAAATTCTTTTGATAGGCGATTATAAAGTATAGGTAATCTTAGAGCTATGCTTAGGAGGGAAAATGTGACTTGGCTGCCTGGAACATGAAAGAATGCTACAAATTAGATCTAGTCAAGTAGTACAAAAAGTCATTCATTAACATATGCACAAAAAGAAAGTACCAAGTTAGCACTATCATTATTCAAGGAGGTCAAAATTAGTCCTTCATGTACATGTTCATCAGCAATTTATTTGCAAGAACTTTTGTGAATCCTAAAAATCCCAGAATTTTACCACCAGTAATTATCTTGAAAAACTTTATGAAATGTGCATTTTTATTCAATACTTGGCCTTTCTTATTTTAATTTTTCCAAGGAGGAAGTATTCTGTGCTAGCAACCGAACAATCCCACAACGCTAGTGATGGCCAATGGCTAGCCAGCAATGTAAAATAAAGTCCTAATTCTTACCCTCTATTATCTGTCTTTGTCTCAATGGTCACCAGACATCATCCATAATACAAGCAGGTAATTTGGATATAATATATGAAGGCAGGTTTGTTTGACTTAAATTCTTAGACAGTATTTGTGTGACTAGGAGATAAGAATTAGCACACTGGATTAAACTATTGATTCATCTAATTGATATCCTGGTTCCACAAGGCATCAACATTATTCTCAATAATTGAGAAAAGATTACTACAGCTGAAGTTTTGCAGCTAACTGGGCAGCTTGTGCCTTGGTGTGCAAGTGATTTTCCACCCTGAAATTTTTTTTGTTCTGCCCAACGTAAACATGGAAGCTATCATGATCCATAAATCTTTTGTCTTTAAAAATATCTATTAAATAAAGGCAAATGGATTTTGAAAATAACAAAACATATGGATAAAGCACAATCAATTTTTAACAGCAGGCAAACACCAACAGATTCAAAAGGTAAATTAATGAGATAAAAGTGGCTACAATGAGAATATGTTATTTACACTATATGGGTCTACTGAAATGACTATGGCCTACTCATCAGCAAGGAATAACTCAGGAACGGAGATTCAAGACAACAAACGTTGAGAAACAGATTGACAGACAAAAAACGTGTTCTAAATCAAACTGAATTTGAATTAAAAAGGGAAAAGAAGGACAGTAGAATAGGAGACAAAAAGGGTAGTTATGCATTCATTGTATGTCAGTCAATATTATTAATTTTCTTACTAATTGGGTAAGAGGAAAAGCAGAATCCTCAGACTATAATCTCCTTTTATAAAACATGATACATTAATTTCTCAAGGAGGGAGGGGAGACTTCTAAAGAGAAAACAGGTAGTAAGAGTCAGTCCTACCAATATTGGCTTGCAGTAAGCCTCCAGACCCAGGAAAAGAAATATATAGAACTGGACAGTTTTACTTCAGCGCTTAGATGCCAGCTAAGCCACCAAAGCCTTCCACGCATGGATCATCCCCTCTGCCTTGAGTGGTGGTGTGGGTGGATTAGATGGATCAAATAAATATTCATGGTCTACAGGCAAATAAGTTGTTCAGAGGTGCTCTGGTTTTCATGTGTTTTCTTCACCTTTGTAAAAATGTTACTGTAAGACTTTGCTTTCCTTAGGATAATACGATCAGAATGCTCACGATACTAAAGAGTCATGTCAGTCAAGACTGATGCTAAAGATGATCTTGCAGTCAGCATAGAGAAGGATAAGACATGCTAGCAAGTGTATCCATTAGCACAGTTCCTCAAATTTCTGTTTGAGCAGGTTATTTGCTGGCAAAGGCAAAACCTCACGGGCATAGGACACAACTCACATCAGGGCAGCTCCAGCACGATAAATCTACCCAGTAGCATGGCCAGCCATAATGAGACCCAGACACCATGGAGGAGGATCTAGGTCATCTTTGTGAGGAAACCCCGAAGCTCACCAATGAAGTATACAAGTGACATGTGCTTGTGGGAGAGTAAGGACATCCTTCCATCTTCTGAAAATGAAAAGACAGATGAAAAACCTGTGCAAGAGAACCACTGAAGGAAGAAAAAAACCAACCCCAAAACCTCTATAAAGTTTTCCAGTAGGTTTTCCTGCATGAAGAAGTGATCAGATTGGCTATTAGCATGGGGCCCATTTCACCTAGAATTTATTTACTGGGAAGGATATTGAGGCTTCATTATTCCACCTCAGTATTTTTTTGAGCTGTGGGTGTTCTGCATAATTAACAAAGACAAATATCATCTTTTACCAGGGTTTATTCCCATCTAGGCAATTGGATTTAGTCCATAACAGAGAAAATCAAATACAGGATTAGGAAATGCTATTTTTTCTCAAATACAAGCTTGTCAACATGGAATTTGTGTAGAAATATATTTAAATGGATTTTTGTAGGGTGTTTGAACAAGGAATGGTATTTTCTTTTTTTTTTTTGGTCAAATGCATTACTTCTCAGAGCAAGTAGCTAATAGAGTTGGCAGAAGACACGGAGTGTGCAAGCAGTCATTGAACCGTGTAATAAAGACACCTTGGCCTCTACCACACCTTCCTCAATGTTACTTTATTCCAGGGTCTTTTAAAGGCACTGAGAATTGCACCTCTCAATAGCTGGACACTGACTTGCAATATTTCTGAGAGGCAGTCAAAGGGACAGGGCCTCTCAGAACGATGCCAGGTGATTTTCATACACCTGTCATTGCCTATGGTTGAAGTCAGATGTTCACTAAAATGGGAAATACATGCAGATTTGGAAAAGAACATCATAAACATGTGCAGGACTTTGATGTCCATAGTCTGCATATGGACAGATTACGAAATATGTCTTACCAAGACCTTACTAAACCCTGGAAGCATTTGAAATTTGTAAGTATCCCAGTTTTATGTTACAGTGTATTGGTTGCCTAAGACTCTGCTTCTGGGCATACCCAGATCTGCTATTGCCTTTTGGCCTGCCTCACACACAGTCCTGATGAAGATACAAAAATTGAGATGTTCTTTTCTGCTTATATCTCCCAAGCTTCCCAGAGCATTTATTGGACTAGCATCTGATGAAAGGCAGATGTGATAGCCATTTTTATATCCTACTGTGTGCCACAACCTAGCATTAAAGGAGGATGTGGGATACATATATTCCTCCCTTTCTGTATGAACTCATTACAACACATTAGCTAGAGCTAAAATCTTGAGCGTGCCTGCTGTTGGTTGGAAACGCTCTTTTGCTCTTTGTTGAAATGGTTTGCCTATGCAAAAAAAAAAAGTTTTACAACTTATGGGGCTGCATATGATTTTTTACCTTTAAATACAGAATCCTTTGCCATAGTCAGCCAGTAAAAGACTTAACTGCTCTAACCACAAGACAGTTCTGCACATTGTTTCTGCAGTCATTCAGCATTTTGTTCTGCAAGGTGGCACAGTTTTCATGCCAGCCAGAGGTGGATTCTACCCTTTATCCAGACTTTCGTAACACCTGGTGGGTCGGAGATTCTCCCAGGAGGAGGTGAGAGCTAAGTTTGAATTTGATCAAGATCAAGAGGCAGGAAAGCACGTTTAACTCTCCAGGTCCTATGCAAGTTTGCTCACAAAAAAGCTAAAGAATAAAAGCGATTAGAAAGAGGTGTGGGCAGCACCATCTGTTCCTGTTTTTAAATGAAAAAGCGAGATTCCCTGCTGTAGGCTCCAAGGAAAGGATGCGAGGGTCTACTTTACAGAGTTGATTTCATTTTGTCACTCTTAATAGAGAAAGGATCCCATTTGGCTCCACACAATTCAAACCCCAGCCCTATCTTAGAATTCTCCATCAGTTCAGCCTAAGTGACTCCCCGGCGGAGCGTGCTGAATTCAGCATGGTAGTGTCTGTGTCCCCTTGTGAGACACGTACCTCTCCCGGCACAAAGGAAGAGCCATGTGCCATGGGAAGAGCCACAGTGCCTCACACAGTTCTGCCCTGTTCAGTGCTGGGCACTGCGGCGCTTTGCACAGCCGTGCCCTCTGCACCTTCTGGGATGCCACTCAAAATATTTGCTTTCGGGGAGCCATTGACTCAGGTCGTTCCCACCAAGAAACCTGCTGCACGGCACACAGTTAGCAGCCAGCTAACAACGCTGAGTTGTAATTATACACAGCCCCTGCCGGAGCACTGTGGGAAGTCTGTCTATCTGTCACCCAGTAACGGGAGGAGGGAGGACTTGCCTTTTCTCATTGAAGTGACACTATTAGATGTGCCCATCCATACCCCTGGCTGCAGGACCAAGTTCTTGATTAGGCAGTTAGGAACACTTTTCTTTTGTTTTTCAGACATTCCCTTGTTGATGTAAACATCTGCTGCCCTCGGTTATGACAGCAGAAAAGCAGCTGTTACAAACCCAACCACGTAAATTGTCAACAGTTAAGCTATCTGTGCCTCTAACCAGTTGCAAAGTAACAGCAAGAGCTGCAGCAGATTTCTTACTATCATATGCCAACTACTGCTCAGCTGTACAGGTCCCGTGTTTCCCTCTGCCCACTTCAAGAGGATGAAGAGATAAAGTGAACAGTCTGCCCCCAACGACAGCACGTGATAACACTCATTATTATACCCACAATGCCGAAAAATGAAGGTTCTCATAGGGAGCTGCTGCATGCCACATAAATTACTTACTCGCTATTCGCCAATCCTGTTAGTTAACAAATGTTCAGTGTTTCATTAGTTCTCTTGACAGCTGCTCCAGGGAAAAAAAATTCCTTTGAGGGTGACACAATGAAGCTGGCGTTTCTGCTCATTCCACTACATGCTACCAAAGGGCTCAAAAACCCCCAAACTCCTGCCAGAATAAGTCTGAAATCCCTGGCTTTTGTCTGAAGAGAGTGAAATACTCCACAGAGAGGGTCAGGAATTGTTAACCTCTGTCATTAGCATTCCTTAGGTATCAGCAGCAAGCATGTTCCCCAGAAGTCAGAGCACATTTTACTGTATACCAAGGTATCATTGTAAATTTTATTTAAGTTTCAGCTAATAAAAGAAATAAGCACAGCTTCCAAGAGGGAGGAGAGGGAGCTCAACTTTCACACATGACACTACACTAGATTTTTAAAAATAAGACAATCTGCTCCCTCTCCTGATATTTAACGTGTACCACAGAAGCATAGAACAGGGGCTAGTCCAAACTATTTGCATAATCTGCTATTAACTAGTAGATTTCCATGTTTGATGTGCAATATTCTCTCTTCCAAATCCATTTATTTTTCAGTACACTTTTCATTTTGTGCCTCTAGGACTTGAAGAATCAGATAAACTATTTTCTTACGTGCTTCACTACATTTTTCCCTTCAATAGCATTCTTTTAATTTCTTTATGGTCCCTTGATAAGTAAAAGAAACTTTAATCATATTAAAACCTTAAAAGCTTTGCATTTTTACAACAATGCTTCCCTTTATTTATCTGAAATTATATTCTATCTTCAGTCAAATGTCATTAGAAACATAGTTATGATGAACATCCTTTTGAGCTGAACTAATGATGAGAATCTTCCTTCATATACACCTTTAACCTGCTGGTATTCAGATCAGCAGCCCTACTGATAAAGGTAGGCTTAGAAAATACATTAATTTTTATATTCAAGAGAAGATCCTCCCAATATTCTAGGCTTCCTCTTTCATGTTACATTTACAGTATCTGCTTGTTTTAAAGGGCCATCTTCCATATTTGGCCTCTTTCAGCAATATAGCAAGAGAGAAAAGGTATGTATTTGCTGAGGGTAAAGGAATGATGCATATGCTGTATATTCTTACCTACATGCCTGATATAAGTCTTTCTGGAGCCAGTATGAGACTTTCAGTTGTCTGGATGGCAGCTGCATTAATGGTAACCCAAAAACCTCAGTCTTTAATAACCGCTGATGTCACTACCAGGGCTGAAGCCGTATGTACTTTTTTTACTACGTGAGACAATGCATGTTTCAACCAGTCTATTTTCTCTATATCAAGCTATGACTAAATGACCCAGCTTAAAAAGTTACCTTGTATCAGCAGAATGAGGGGAGCTGTCTATGCTCACTTAGGTGGCAGCCATGAGATCAATTTCACTTAGCTAAAATTTTCCAAAGCCTGAATTAAAAACAGAGCTGTTACACAATTTATTAGATAAAATCCCAATCACATATTAGATTATGTGAAAGAAAGATCATCAGCCTTATACTGATTTTCCTTCATCCTGCTGCATGAACATGACCAAAGGGAAAACAAACGGATGGGGAAAGGACAAGTAGACTGGCCACTGAAGATGACCTGGGAGTGTGCTAAAGACAGGATATTTGAAGGCTTGCAGAGAAAAAGTTAAACTCATGCAGGCTGTAAGTAGAGCTAAATTTTAAGATTTTAGAGTACTATTTCTGGACATTCAGATGACATACCCTTTTTTAAAATTAATGATTAACAAAAAGATGGGGAAGACTGACAACACTATAGAGAGAAATTTCTCTTTCCTAATGCTGTAGACTATGCCTATACAGCAAAATGGAGTTCTGATTGCAACACAGTGCAGCACTGTCATGTTAACTTCATTCTTACTATTGAAATATAATGAAATCAAGCAGTTAAGGACAGATGACTTGAATTCTTGTACCAAAATCTTAGATTTCTGCCTCCAGTGTGAATGCTACCTGCATTAGCTAAAGTAAAGCAATTCTGCCTCGGCAAAATGGAAAATAAACAGCACTAGGTTTGTGTAGTTTTTTGATGATGGCAGCAGACACAGTGAAAAGATGCAAGGAAGATGCTCAGAGTTAGTTCTTAGAAGATTTTTTGCTTATGTTCATATGATAAGGGCCAGTAACACTAGCATGAAAATGTTACTGTCCAGCTGGTAGCGTTCTCATTGGTGATGTGCTTCTGGTCTTGTTTTAGATTATGATCAAACATATTCAAATGGGTAAAGCTGAATTGAGAGACACAGTCAAAGAGGGTAAGGTAATCATAAAAATATGGAAAGTCAGCACTTACCTACAGGTATATATTAAGTTTCACTAAGAACACAAACCCCACAAATATTAATAATCATCATCATCTCAAACATGAAACAAAGGGATGACCAAAACAGATGAACTATACAGAGAAGGGGACTGTGATGAACAGAAGGATATAAAAAAAGTATCTACCAAAAAAACTGGAGTGCTTAAGTGGCTGTCAATGAAATTCAGAAAACTATGTTCAGCAAGTGGAATTCTTTACCTTCCTTCCTGGTGAATGCTTTGGAGTTCTTATGTTGGCTGATACCAATGTCACAAACTACATGATGAAGCCATTACAGGGTGGAAGATCTTGCTGGGGACATTGATGAAGAGGGAGGTCACCTGCATGAATCTGAAATGAGAGAAACTCCAAAGGAAAGCAAGAGAAAAGATTGGAGATCTGGAAATAAACTGCAAAGGAAAGATTGAAGGACTGGTATTATTTTGTAAGAAGACTCTAAGGGTGGCCTTATAACTGTGTGCAAATATGAAAATGAGGCAAAAGGCACAGAGGAAGAATAACACACTATTTTCCCTGTATACTGGGTTAGGACAAGCAATACTGGACTTGCATTTCTAGCAAGTGAGGTTTAGGTAAATGAGGACAGTGGGGATACGGCGGTTGTGGTGTGTCCCTGAGGAGACTTCTAAGAAGAGATGAGACAAAAAAATCACAGGAATACTCCCTCCTTGGGCAAGGAGATGTACTAAAATTTCTGAGATTCCCCTCAGCTCCATTTGTAGAACGTAGAGTAAAGGAATGCCTGGAGAACAGGATCCCCAAGGTTTGCACTCTATAGCAGTCACGCAATTCACATATGCAAACTGGATGTAATCTGAAAATAAGGAGACTCCTGCTGTTAATAGGTCCTTGAACAACTGCAAAGCTTCTGTACAAACTTCCACAGAAGATGTTACTTCCAGCAAAATCCTCTCCATCTCACTGTTGACAACTGGGTTAATAGTTAGAGGGAACATTTTTGGCTCTGCAACACAACTGCTGTATGTTCATGAAGAAGTCAGTTCATCTGTTGGTATCTGTGAAATGAGGAATGTGCCTTTTACCTTATTCATACAATAGATGGAGAGGGTTATGAAACTTATTCAAATTCCTAAGCAGTCTGAGATCATTAGATGGATAGCAAAACACACACGCAAGGTGACCTTGTTCTGTATGTAAAAGCATGTGGGCAGTGTTGGAAGACTAATCTTTAGTATGGACACAGCTATGTGAATGGTTTACACATAAAAAACCCCAAACTGTAGAACTTGTAATATTGATGCAATGCTGCATACGGGTTTCCTGTGCTTAAGACTTTATTTTCATGAATATGTAAATTTCATTAACCACTATTCAGACCATAACACTTTGGGGGTGGGGATGGGAGGGGAAAGAGAGAGAAGCACCACGTGGAAACCTTCCATCTGCCCTGCAGTGTGCACAGAGAGGTGAGATGAGGTCGGTGATTATTTACACAAGAAGAATAAATGGAGGAAATACTGGATCAGCAGGTGATTAAAGGATACAAAGAAAAACAGGATAACAGCACTAGAACCATTGTATGTGTGTCAATAGCAAATTATGCCTGCAGAGAAAAAGCCAAAACATTTTTCCTGAATTAAACCCAACTGGAGTGAGGTTTACATTGAACAGTGAAATCTGTTCTTTTCAAAGAAGATTTTAAAACAATAACTTCACGTGCAAATCATGAAAGGGTCTCCTCCCTTGCCTGGTCAAGCTATTACTGTAATGCTGTTTTCCTGAATTCAGGATTAAAATTCCTTTTATCTTTGCCCAGATCTCATTTGCAGTACATATAACGGAATCAGACATTAAAAGTGACTCACTAACAATTAGGCTTCTGCTTCTGAACAGAGAACTCTTTGAACATGCATGCAGCAAGGAATGTTTTGGTGATGCTCTTTCTTGTGAGATGAAATTTAAAAAAAAATGTTTCTCCAAAGGAAAACGAAAGAAAATCATTCAGGTGGTGGAAAAAGATGTTTAAATTTCAACTGTGCAGAGGGAAGATGATGTTCTCTGCAGAATGTCAAAAGCAGGAGCCTTGCAAAATTAGATTGGGACAGTGAATTGTATGAAGCCTAATTATATTAACAATGTTACAAAAATCCAGAAGCATAACAGCTGTTTCATATCTGAGCTGTGGTAAACAGAGCCTCAGCAATCTCTGCCTGAACCATGCAAACACCGGACAAAATTCAAAGCTGCTTCAGATGTTTGTATGGTAAATACACCAAGAAAGTAAAAAACATGGATCCATTTGGCCATTCTTCCCTACCTTGTTAAATATACAGTAAAAAAGAAATGCTGATGCCCTTTCTTTGATGTTCTGCTTCTCATGAACAAAACCATCTCCACTTGCATGCAGAGTACTGTGCTGATGCCAGCCACAGGCACTTATGATGAATAGGGGCTACTCGCACCTAGCCTGGGATTTAAAGTAGCAGTGAGTGCAGAGCCAGCCTGCACCAGCCTGACTAGGACAGCGTATCTCCCGCAAGCCAGTGCTGCTACCAGAATTACCTACATGGTTACCCAGCCATACTGGGAGAAGCTGTGGCACAGCAGTGCTTCTGAATGTTTACTGAAAGTACTCAAATGTTTACCACGCTGAGAGTAAAGATTTGCTTAAACAAAGTTTCCAAATCTTCCACGGAAAAAACACGAGCCCCCCTCTCCTCCTCCAGCCTCCTGTTAAATTCAGTTCAGAAGAAAATTACAAGGGAATTATGTGTCGAAGTATTTCAGCTCCCCAGCTTCCTAAGGGAAATACTCAAGGGCTTCCAAGCTCTGCATTGCCTGCCAGTACAGGTGAACAAGAGCTAGAAATGTGGGAGCAGTGATGGAGACCAGAACTCCCCAGCTTGGGTTTGGGTGCAGCTGAGCTTGCAAGGCAGCACGCTGCCAGGCTCAGAGCTTGGAGGGGAAGCAGACTCCCCAGCTCTCCCAAGGGAGCTCCATTCCCTGATTGACCTGCCTTACCCACCTCCAGAAATTTAGATGATTACAGAAACCCAGAAATGATTACAGAGAGCTCCTACGCTGAATTGCTATGACTGCTCACAGAAGAATTATTTTTTGTTACTGAGGTTACTGATTTGATCCTATACATTTTTTTAACCACAGGGAAAAATAGAAGGCCCATGATTAATAAAAGAGGATTCAGTATTATGATATTCTCTTTCCTTTGTGAATTTTATGTATACTCATAGTCCAACTGAACATCTACTCACCTTTCCAATTGTGTTGAAAAAGCTTCTTTTTCTTTACTAACCCATATACATAAAATCCCTTGCTCTGCTTCTTTATTCCTCTGGTTTTCCCACTTCCCATCAGTCTAATCTTCCTTGAGCTGATAGCTCTTTGGAAAGAAAAGAGCTTGTCTTTCACAAATATATTATGATGCCTAATAAACAGTTTCATTCCTTTTCCATAGCTGTTGGTAAATATAGTCCCCAACTAAAAATTCACTGTTTTTAAGTTTTCCACTGACTAATTTTTACAACTTGCAAAAGCAATTTTAATCTTGATTAAATGGAGCGTGCTTAAGTATAGTTAAGATGCAATCACCTAAGAAGGGCTGACTGATTAGGTGAGAAAAAATTGGGAGAGGAGGGGCTGGCTCACTTTGAATCTTTTTTTTTCTTTATTTTCTATTAAGAATACTTTCAATACCTTATAAACACCTAACTTTTCACACAGGAATCAGAGATCAGAAAATAGAAAACAACCCTTACTCAACATAAAACCCAGCCGAGATTTCTAATAAACATCACAGGTAGTTTAAGAAGTTTAAGTCTTAATTTTATGCACAGAACAAGTGTTCTTGAACAAAGTTTCCAATCCACAAAAACTGGCAGTTCCACCATCCCTTTGTGATAACAGCCTTGAGCTTACCTATAATTAATATAAATCAGGTACATTCTTAATGCTTTTTCCCAGGCATCATTCATTCCTTATTGTACATTACTTGCTCCCTTGGGACTCTTTAGGTTCAGCCCCATGCCCTAGTCCTGTTGCATGCCAGGAACAGACGCTGACTAGCAATGATCACTGCAAATTATTATTCCTCAGCCACAGCCTGCTCTTAAACTGGCCTGAGCACTCTCCTAACCTCCGGAGATCTCAGAGAGCAGTACTGGAGTCCTGGACACAGCAGATGTTGCGAGGCCCACACTAAAACTTCCTCAGGTGCAAAGAAACTGAACACCTTTGTGTGTATCAGTACCACGGAAGAGGAAAGACATCCACCCACAGAAAGCAAATGCTTATAGCATGTTTGCAAAGCCATAGAAACTGGTAAACATGAATGAAAAAAAACCCACCGTACACATATTATAGTCACTTATTAGCGAGATTAGACTCAAAGCTTTTCCTCCCCTCCAGTGCTTTACTGATAAACTCATGCAGACACTTCACACACTCAGGGTTGGAGATCCAATTCTACAAGATCCTACACCACTAGGTTACATGCAGAGTTGATAAACTGGGTATGCATCTTTCTCTTTACATTCCAAAACATTTGGGGAAGGGTATTTCCAACCAAGGGTCTCCTTTCCCATTCTTACACAAATTTTCTATTCCCAAAACCACCTAGAACTAATTTTAAGTACTCATAGTTGTCTCTGTTTCATGTCGGGCAGGTGATACCACGTATGGTGATGTTAACATTTCCAAAACAGGATGACAAAGTCAAGAGTTTAGAGGCCTATTGAAATAACTACTACTCCTGCCCCTCTCTCCTATTGACTTTCTCCTATTGCTTTGGAAATGCTACTGTCTCTTGAGCATGGCCCATGACAACCATCGCCTGCTCAGAGAGTAATCAGAGGCTGTCAGTGACTACTGTAGTACCTGGGTAAGTCCTACGTAAATTGCTAAACCACGGCAAGACAGAACGCTCCTCACTGCCAGGCAGCACAGCATTGAACCTGTCTGAAGCTTCTTCACTCAGTAAACCCTACATGCTACAGATGGATGTAATGTGATTTCACACTTCATGCAAAGGCATAACAGATTAAAATACGCAGTGCCCAACCGGCTCTTGCTTATGAGAAGAAACAATCACCCTGGAGTGATGACTACTTTTGGGTCAACTATCCCCGCTCATGTCTCTGAGGGATATTATGGTATAATTGCTATAACACACTCATAAGACTGTTGCAACTCTACGAGTAGAAAGAAGTGTTGCTTTTGCAGGGCTAAAGGAGACTCATCTTATGTAGAAAAGGTACAGAACTTAAACTGCACTTAAGCAATAAGCACACATACTCAAGCAGGTCAGAGGCTCTCCGATGGAAGGAGAAATAAATGCCTACCAGAAAGTTTTCCTATTAATAAATATATTTTTAAAAATTGAAAGTCTGCTCCAGCTTAGACAAATATTTGTGGTGTTTCCAGACTGAACGGCTGGCTTATATATTCACATTGTTCCAGAGACATTTTAGTGCCATTATTTGTAAACATTTCTGAACAAATTTGCAAAGTGGTGAATAGAAGTAAATGATTAGTACATTACCCAAAGCAAAAAGGAAAATGCACAGTCTTTCCTCTGCCACTCTTTCAAGTGATCTCAGGGTTTGCCTAGACACTGCAGGAAAGTAATCCCTTCTGACTTCTGCATGCCCCTCAGGACATTTGTTGTGCTACAGACAAGAGATGCTTTTTCTGGTGAGCGTTTTCAGTGTCAAACCACTGATACAGCCAGACAGTTGATAGTGCAGCACTTTGAAAGCACATTCCTTCCCATCACTTAAAATATGCATTAATTAGTGATTATTAGTATTCATTACAGTACATTACAGACTGTTATCATATTAGATGATGGTTAGTAGCAACGTTACATTCTTCCTGGTTTGTTCTTTTTAATTACTACCCTTGCAGTTTCAGAGCTGGATGGTGCCCCCTGTAAAGGGCTGTTGGAAGCAGGGGAGTTGCCCAGGGCAGCAGAGACGAGGGCAGCTTCCTTGGCTCCAAACACCCTGTCGGTCTCATTGGTTTGGATTGGGGTTGACATGTACAAGGGGAAAGGGTGCCGTTTACTCCTCCTTTAAGTTTCTCCCTGGATACTTGCTTGTAAGCATTTCTGTAACTCCCGCCCACTGAGCAGGATTCATTCATATGTTACACAGCTGTGCAGATTCAAGGAAGAACTTCTCCTCCATCTAACCTGCATGGCTGAGCTAGGGCACGAGACACATCAGCCCTAAGTTAACTGGTTATTAAGAAGAACTTACAATATTCCCTTTTCCAGAGCAAATACCGGCAGTGTGAACTGTACAGCGAGACATATTTGTACAGAGCCTGGTATAACAGTACAACAGTGACTCACATCTGCTGGGAGCTCTCCTGGTAAGTAACAGAACAGTAGCACAACACACGGGAGTGCATCCTGTTCCAGTACCTGCTGTTTACTTTAAATATAAACCAGTTTTCTTCACGCAGTTTACAGATTACATCTAAAAAAAGGTTCCCATTTCACAGCTAAAGTACATTTCTAGATGCTTTGCTGGATCTCTTAAAAACAATTGCATACGTAATTCTGAAATAGCCACAATTCCAGAACAGAAAAGTGAAGGCATCCCAAAATTAGACTTGCTTCTATCCCACAGCATCAGTTAAGGTGAATAGCACACAAACCAACTTATAACTTTACTGTTCTAGCTTTCCATACACTTCTCTACATGGCCAAAAACTTGTCACAAACCTGACTTTTTTTTAATATTCTTGGCTGTATATGAGTTTCATAAGTAATGTAAATTGGGCACGCAGGTGACCTTGAGCTGAGTTCCTCTGAGAGAAGCTGTAGCAGTGGCATATAGGAAGAAAAATTCTCGGTCTAGAAGAAGGTACAAATAATTTACAAGAAAATGGGGCATTTGGAGCCACTGTGAATGGGACCAGCTGTGATTGATCCAGTAGGATCCAGCTAATCCAGTAGCTTATTAGCAATGACAAGAACTCACAGAAATATCAAAAAACTTATCATCACTAAAACCAAATGACCTGTGGAAGCAGAAAGATTAATCAATAAGACTGATTCCCAAATAAAAGTCACTGGCTTTTTATGTGGGCTCTCTGTCATCTTTCTGCCCATTTGAGTTCCTGATAAATTAAAATTGTGACACCAGAAGATATGTCTCATACCTGCAGTATCCAGAGGTGTCCCAGTGCTCTCCTGAATTTAGCTGCTCTTTCAAGGTCCCCGAATAAAAAAAAAAAAGAGAAAAAAATGTCTAAAAATTAACTGGAGCATGATTCTGAAAAAAGGCTGAGTGGTTGGGCTCAAGGCACCCCACACGGTCTCTAATGGGAGGAGGAAAAGAGGTGCCTTTTTACATGACCTCTTCAACAGTCCTTCCTTCAGCAGGCAAGGATAGTCAGGAACATCATTGAGAAGCAGTAAGACACCAGAGCAACATCACAAGCCGTATCAAGTGTGTTCCATGCCAGTCCACAAAATAAACATAGGACCAACTTTAGTCCAAAATTCATTGTATTGGAGCTATGTCACAGGCCATTTAGACAGAATTTTTGGAACAGTAAAATTTCTTGCTTGATCTTCTCCATTAGTGCTATGCGGTCAGATAAGAGTCCAGGATCTAGACTGAATAGAATAACTAACCTTGGCTAACACCAGCCAAGGACTATGTTTCAGAGCACTATGCAAGATTTCCTGGCTTTTAACCAAGATCATCTTAATCCATGGAGTTAGAGAAACTCAGTGTTTTCCATCTGGTTACAAGTTCTCCCTGACAGATCTTACTTGTGGTTGCAGTATTGATGATACATCACACATTTGCACTATGACATCCCAACGGTGGTCACTTAAATCACTATTGGGTCTCACAGAAAATAATTTCTCTCTGAGTGGGGCATTGACATTTCCTTGTTAAAGACTCTCACCCTTAGGGGAGTTTCTATCACCAGAGCTATTAACAGTGATCTAGATCTAAATACTGTACTGTATTATCCGCATCCAGATGGCATAAAAATGGAAATTTCTATAAGATTCAGTCTTGACCTTTGGATGAAAACCATTCTTTCCCTAGTTACTGCCTGAGGTACTCTGAGGTGTTTCTCTTCAAGCATAAAAGCAAAATGGTGATTTATGATTAACATAAGAGAAAAAATAGCTTGCCCACAAGTTTATGACAGGGTAAGTCTATTTCTATGCCATTATTCTAATAAATCATGATGTTGCTACCTGCTCATCCTTTCATGGGTAACATATCTGGGTGTTACTCCTGCACGTGTGTTTCATTCTCCTCTCCCTGAGTTTTTCTTTATTTATATATAAAAGTGTATAATGCGTATTTCATATGAAACATTCTATACATTCTACAGTTCTAAAATGCATATGCAGGAGTAAAGCAAACCCCTTTGTGGTTAAAATATTTTATCTTTGATTTAGAGGTAAAGCTTCTGTTGCATATTTAAAACAATTTGCTAAGAAGGTAAAACTCATCCTTCTTTGAAATGACAGCACAAAGCATACATGTCACTTCATTACTACTTCAATACTCTTTTTTGAGGGCTAACCAGTAGCACAGGTTTTACAGCAGTTCTTTGCACAGGGTAAAACTGGCAAGGACCTCTTCTGAATGCAGGTATGCCTTTCTTGTAACCCCCAGTCTTGCTGTCTCAGGCTGTGCTTTAATTTCCCTGGTGGGCTGAGTTGCGAGTGAATTTGGCTTGAAGGAGTGACTAGGAGAATATAAATATGAATAAGGTCGTATTCTTTTGGTAAGNGGTGACATGCAATACTGTAATTCAAGTTTAATACACCCATTGTCTGGATTAGATTTGGAGGGAGGGATAGGATTTTTGGGGGGAGGGGAAAAGGAGATCCTCGCATATTGCTGCGCATCATGAGCTTGTTCCAGCTCCCCCTGAAACTTCTACAAGTCTTTTCATAAGTTCCAGCAGCTGTACTTCAGTCCATATTAGGATACAAAATTGCATTCCATTACAAGGAAAACTCCTATCATATGTATGCAACAGGAGTTTTCCTTGCAGGAAGACTATAGAGCCAGTCTTATGCTGATGTTGCCACTGTTGTAGCTATATCAAAGTTAAGCGTATGCCATTAGTCATATCTGCAGGCACCATACAAGACTCAGTATGCACCACTGTATGATAGGAGTCAAATTCTGAAGCTCTTGCTCAATATAAATCTTCTAACAATTGCAATGCATTTTTGGGGTAAGGTAACCATCTGGTTTTTGCAATTTATCCTTAGCAAAATAATGAAGCATATGCTAAAATCCCAAAGCCTGTTCTTATAGTTAAATATTTAATTTTGCCTTGTTGGATAGAACGTGCATTCTTTAATATGTTGTTGAAGTCACAGACAGAGATCATATAAATAAAGTAACATGGTTTTATTACTGCAGATACCTTGCACAGGTAACTGTATATGAAGTCTTAATAACAACCACTGTATGATGAAATCACTTTTTTTTTTCTTTTGCAGCCATTAGAAGTCTCCATTTACTAAAGGAAATTCAAATGCATAAAAATATGGCCTGTTATATTTGAACTACTTCCATTGTATGACGGTTCATGCTTGTTGTTTTCTATACATTTTATTCATTTAGGTCCAAGCCAGTTGTAACTCAGTTTATTTTCTCACTACTGAATTTTCCCAAACATCGTCTTCCATTTTATATCATCATGACTGTATGACTGTGATTATCTAGCAGTA
>VYZV01043354.1:12299-24088 GCA_013401275.1 Pandion haliaetus | reverse complement strand
TAAGTGTATACATACACACACACACACACCCCCAAGTAAAAATCCAACCTTCCTTTATTCTTTTCTCAGTCCAGAAAAAGGTGTGACCATAAAACACTTCACCTTAAAGGTAGCCCAAATCTTTTCATGTTTGGATTTCACATTTAAGTTATTTTGTCTTCTTTTTGTCTGCAGTGGATCTCTTTAGGAGAGGAGAGCTTGAAATGATGCAGTCTGTTATTCTCAAGGAGCAATTTTCCATTCAAATGAGCAGCGTCAAAGTATTTCTTATTCTTAGTTTCATTTTATTATTATTATTATTATTATGGCTTAAGGAGTTTCAGCATCTAAAGTAAATCAGTAATGATTTCCAGGGAAAGAATGAACAGGTCAAAAGGACACTCTGCTGTTGGAAAAAATAAGTATTAGTGGAATTTGAGCAGTTTCCAAATGAACCCATCTCTATCAGAAATAAACAGAAAAAACAACAAGTATTTATTCTTTCAGGTCATCTCTGAGGAGAAAAAAGAAGTGGGAATTTTTTCTCCCATGAGAAGTACAATTCATACAGCTATAAAGTGAGAGATGTTAGAGTAGTTCAGGAAAAAACAACGTTGGATTATGCAGTAATTTATTTTCATTGAGAATGTGTTTTGTTAGATGTACTGACTCGATGAGAGCTGCTCAGTTGAGAACTTGTTTTCAGTTATGAAAATAAAATTAGTTTATTTCTTCTTTTACAGTGGCATAAATGTATACACCTTGTAAAAAGAAAATTCAGCCATGCTTTCTTGCTCTCCTAGAACTGAACTGTATACATTAAATCCTTGACTCTGCTGTGGATGGATTAGTTTTGAAACTTCCTTATACTGCTAAATGTAAAATACATGTTTTTTATTGGATTATTGCATGAAAAATTCATTAACTGGAGTAAATTTTAGTGTTATTGTAAAGTAGACAATGTAATAGACTTAGCAGAACCGAAACAATTAAGTATACTTTTGTCAAATAGCAAGAAATTGTGTATTCCTGTGTTCACTTGTGAACTGCTAGGATGCTGCAACTGGATCTGCAAGAGCAGGGACCTAACTTTTTAGATTTCATGTGAGGCTGATCTCACTAGAGCCAAGTACACGGTCAGACTTTTGCAAGAATGTTTGCAAGACTTTTCCTATTTAGTCAGCTGAAATGATACGTTAAATGAAATTGCTAAGTTTTTTTTTTAAAGTGCAGAATACTTTTGAACTGTTGCTTTAACTCTGGTCTCCAAGCCTATAAATTAAAGCTGCTTTCACTTATCTTTCCTTATGCCTCTGGTGCATCTTTCTTTAGCCTTTTTCTGTGAACAGGTATTTGATACCGAGTCACATTTTGTGTATAAATGTTTGTTGCATTGTGTCGGTTCCTAAGTGACTCCTTCATCCATGGAACTCTTTCATCTTGAGACAAAACATACTTTGCATTTGATCATTGTCTGAAGTGGTTTCTGGCTGGCATATATCAGAAAGAGCAGAGGAACAGCATTTTAAGCACAAAAGAAAGAACTGTACAGGTACATGGGAGTAAGGCTATGACGAAGTCTTTTGCTGTCTTAAGCAGTATTTGTCTGACTCCCATATACTGTGGGCCATGTAAGATTGAGGGAGATCCTGTAGTGTGGATTCCTTATGGGCATCTAGAGCTTTTTGGTTAATCTGTTTCATACTGTTGTTACTGCTTCTAGAAGAGTTTCAGCTGCACTTTGTAAATTCCTATAAATCAGATTAAGACTGCTATGGAGAAACTGAATTATAATCTCAGGAAGGATGTTTAGAAATTGCTTTTCAAAACCCACTCTTTTGTTTTGTCTTGTTTTGTTTTGTCTTGTTTTGTTTTGTTTTTTAGACCATTTGTTCTGTCTATTTTTAAAATTATTGTTGACATTTAGTATTCCAGCAAATTGCTTCGGGCCTGAAAGGCAGGAAAGTATTTTGTACTCTAGATACGGGTAGAAAATTGCAAGAGCCTCAGAAATCACTGTTCCTGATAACAGACTTCACCTCCTGTTCTCTGTGCAAAGACACCAAAAGCAAGTCCATTCCACGACTGAAATGCTCATAGAAAGCAACATAATCTAATAGAATCATGCCACCTGATTGTTCCAAATGAACAGGTTCCTGTAACAACGTGTGCAATGTGGTAGAGGTTCCTTTACTATTGCCGAACGCTTTCCAGTCTCTAACCGCATTAGCAGTAGCTTTTGCACTGTGTACTTCACCAACAGCTCACACGACCAAGCACTGATAGAAGCAGTCCTCAGCAGGCTGGGGGCAGGACGCGTTTCAGGAACGTCCCAGCCAAAGACTATCCCTGCTGCGTAAGGACAGGGCAGTGATGCCCGGAGCTGCTTCTGGCTTGCTCTTGAGAGCATGGAAGCAGACACACTAAATCAAATGGTGAATGCACATTTGTTTTGAGATTTTAACATGTAGCAATCTTCAGCTGAAACATCTGCTACAATGAACTTGACATTTGCACTAATGACAGCATCAGTTTACTTAATGTCCTCCTTTAAAATTGCTTCCCAAAAGAGAAAAAGCCTCATTTTTCAAAGAGGAGGGTGAATTTGCTAGTTGTGTTTTCGGAAATGGTGGAAGAACCGGCCTTGTAACCGTGTGGCTAATGGCTGGCAGCAGAGCTGGACTATGGGAAAAGGAACAGGAAGCAGCAAAGTTGGCTGAGGAGAAATATTCTAGATTTGGTGCTGACGTGGCAAATTTCTAAATCCAGGGAGCAGCAGTGCATGAAAACAATTATTGTAGAGTGAATCCAGTGTCCAGTGCTTTGGATTGTGGTGTTTGGTTTTTTTTTTAATGAGGCTTGGAAGATGGGAGAATATATTTAAATATAAAAAGTAGCAGAATGACTGTGACATAAAACTTTCTGTATAATTTAGTTCTATTTCTAACAAAAAACCAGCTGCTTGTTTAGAAATTCCTGCTGGCTTTGTAGAGACTGTTAGAAAACTTCCTTCAGAGCAGCTAGGTAGAAATAAAAGAAAAAAGCAGTTTAGTGTTATGAGAAACAAAGAATCGAGCTCTTATTTCACATAATTATATCTTTAGCTATCTACTTGATCACTATTTATTCTTAATCAAATTTTTTTGTATGTAGTAGAACCTGTGAGATAAAAAGTATCCATGGTGAGAGCAAAGAAAAAAAGATCTTGGCTACTGAGATCTGTCGGAAGGGATATATTTGAAGCAGAATTTAGCTCTGTATATAAAATAACAGAACAACAGTGAGGATTTGTTTTCCAAACGAGAGCCTTTTTATTTACATTTCTATCATGTTTTTGTGTGGTAGTGCAGTTAATCATAACATGATGCATCATAGCAAGAAGTGATGAGAC
Source organism: Pandion haliaetus (assembly GCA_013401275.1). Taxonomy (NCBI): domain Eukaryota; kingdom Metazoa; phylum Chordata; class Aves; order Accipitriformes; family Pandionidae; genus Pandion; species Pandion haliaetus. The sequence continues at coordinate 20,718 of VYZV01043354.1, read as the reverse complement.
AAAAGGAACTACACCTTTGATGTGACATCAGTTATATGGCTTTGAATTTGGAGGAGATTTGTAAATTGGGGAAAACATTAGACTCACTTCTGTGCATAAACAAGCAAATAACATTTTAAAAACTCGTTTAATCTGAAATAACTATTTTAGCTTGGTTGTGATTGTTTTAGCCATAGCTGATTCTTGCTAATAAAAGCAAGAAAATGTAAAGTAAATATAGCCTCAATTTTCCAGATGACTGACTATGCCATAGGGCTGGAGCTTTTGACAATAGTGCATGTCTTGGGTCAGTTTCTAGTTCTTTTTCAGTTATCTATTTATATACAGATATTTTTGTAGAACCAGTGCCAGTATAACCCCATTGCATCCTAGGAAAGCATCCACTCACCTTTTACAAAAGGACAGATCTTTTTCCCTTTCAGAATATGCTAAACTTGAAGAATAAGCAGCACATTTTAGTGCTTACCAATTTTCCTTTTTGGTCCTCATTATCTTTGTTATACTGCAGTTTCTGCAGATTATCTTGGAAGGGTTGACGTCACAAGTAATAATGCTGTGGGTTTGTGAAATATTTTGAAATATCTAAATTATGATGATGACTTTGTGTTTGCAAAGTATATTCAACCATGTAGATATTAATACCTCCTGCTATTCTTATTAATTGCATTGATGCCAGCCATATATAAGTAATTCATCTCCCTCTTGCTGCATTATTCCTTCAAATCTATGTATGTTTATATAATTCAAATTTCATTCAGATTTGTGTCGAAAAAATGTAACTTTGGTTGCAAAGTCAAGTACTTGCAAATTGAAAATGGCATTTTTATGATTGTCAGTACAACGTTAATTCAGCCCCCTTCTGCATTCATCTGGTGGACTGAGTGATGTCCTGTGGAAAAAATAGTATCCAGTGGGGTAATTAAAATTATATCACAATGCATAGATATGAATGTAGTGAGGGGACAATTAAATTTACACAGGCAACTGGGTAAGTCTGGCATTTTCCAGCTTGTGAGTTCTTGACTTTGCAACCTCAGTGTGCTTATAAAGTAGGCTATTGCAGACAATTCCTTATTTCTTTTAAGAGACAAAAGAAGGAAGCTGCAATAGACGGTACTACTGCAAACCCCTCATCTCGCAGCATCTTCAGGGATGTGGGAGACTTGAATTCTTAAACTAGACAGCCGGCCCTGAGCTACTTTGAGAGTGTATTAGTTTGCTGCTAATGCTGAAGGGGGTGAGAGTGTATTGACACAGATTTCTTATTGACTAATCAGACTCTAGTCCTGCATCCAGAGGAATGGATTTCTGCTGTGTTGGAGGGCTGGAGTAAGTGCTGAGTTATAATCAAGTGAAAATGTGATCTTCTAACAACTGGCAGGCTTAATTAGGTTGTATCTCCACTTACATAATACGTGGTAGGAATATTTTTAATGCATAAAGCAATAAATGCAAAACCCAGAGAAATCAGAGACTGTCTATCAGTATACAGGGAGTTTAAAGGTAGTTTTAGGCAAAAAATGAAGAAACACACTGTACCAAAATGAAGTGAAAGAGATATGTGAAGAATGCATAGTGACACTGGGGTTTGGATATGTAAGTTAGTTCTTCCCAAAGTTCATTTTTGTTTCATGTCCCTTCTAAAACTTGGCACATAATCTGAAAAACTCATTCACTTCTTGCATACTATGAATGTAATGACACTTTTTTTTTATAAGCGTCATTGTTTTAAGAAGGGTTAATTGCTGGTTTATAGGTAAGAGAAAGTAACAAAGGACACTAATTTCCATCTGCATAATAACAAACAAGTCAGTAGTGCTACTGTTGCGTGGTAATTTGCTATTACTGTGGTTATTTTTGCGGAAGTTTAAAATAATAACTTAAGTTGGGGGTACCACAAGTTGTGTCTCTGAGGGAAAGTATGAGTTCTGCATCAATAGTAACCGTCGATACATTTACGTTCATACAGAACATGGAAATATGTATTTCATTCTAAGAAGAAAACATGAAGATGTGTACTTAAGGTACTCCAGGGAAACATCTTGGAATGTTGAATGATCTGCATATCTAAGGAGGCTGATTGGCAGTACTTCAAAAATATTTTGGAATAACTATCTCTGTTGTCATTTTCCCCATGCACACCCTCATGCTGCCTTCACTTGGCCCAGTACTTCTTCTGAATTATCTTTTTTAATTCTGTACCCATTTTGTGTTCCTTTAAGCTGTAAGTAGCACACAGAATAATTGGCCAATACACATGCACTGGGGCTTGCTCTGCTTTTAGAAAGTTGCAAGGATAACTGTGTAGGTTAAGTAGGTAAAAGTGCAAGCGATTCAGCATTGCTGGTAGAGTCCTGATGCAGACACAAGTCTTGTGTCCTTTTATTGATATTCCATTCAGAGGATTGTTTCAATGCTTTATCATCAGGAGATTTTTCACCAGGCTAAAACACGTCCGTGTATTTGCTAGAACCCTGCAAAGACTTATCAATCTTGACAAACACTAAGTTGTCTCTTCCATCCACTAGAGGTCTGGACAACAAACTTTTGACAGAAATTCCAAACATTCAAGAGCAAACATGAGAATTGAGCTAGCGAAGGGGATAGCATTAGAAAGAGATCAGGTTCATTAATGACAGTCTTCATTGCTATAACTCAACACCCAGTTTTTCAGCTAAAAGTCATTAGCAGATTACAAAAGAGAAAATAAATATTTTTATATTTAGAGTATGTCAACATATACTTTTTTAATGACTGTTCTTCAGCTTTTGGTTATTTACCAAAAACCTTTAGCCAAAACAATTAATCTACTATGATCTCGAATGCTAGGAAACAACTTAACATTACATGTTTGTTGTCATACAAACACTTAACATTTCTGTAGAAACCTTTTTAATTGCGGATCTCCAACTGTGCTTTGCAAAGATGTGCAAACATAAGTAGGGGGTTCAACACAGAAGGGATGTAAATGAGGAGGGTATGGAGCTCTGGAGGCACAAATACATCCCACAACAGCGCACCGCAAGTGTTACAGCCAGGAGTGCTTATAGGGGTGTAGGGGCTGTGAGGAAAGAGGGTTACGACAAACCTGTACTTGCCTTTGTCCATCCCCCACTATAGGAAGTCCATGCCCAGTTATCCTCATTTTATGCATGGAGAACTGGGACAAAAAGTAGATGTGAAACTATCTTTCTATTTCTGCATACACTTAACAGTGTGACTCCTCACTGTGGTCTCACCCTTCTCATTTCTAGTCTCTGGGTCTATTTACTCCTTTGCTTCTTTGGTTTTAGTTTCTTTTCTTTTTATCCACAGGCCACTAGCTGTGGCCTCTCTGTTGTCTCTTTTCTGTTGTGGTATCAGATCAGACAGAATCCAAGACTAAGCACTGGAAAAAAACTCCTCTTTTTACAGTACACATTCCACAAAGCATTTGTCCGTTTGCACACTGATGTACTGTTAAACACTCTTTCGTCAAACTTGTATGCACTGTTTCCACTGCAGTCTTCTCCAAAGTTAGTTTCATTTAAAATATGCCAGAATATTTTCTTGTTTCCTTTTTCTTTTGATAATCCAAATTAAGATAGATTTTGCAGGTAGTATTAAGTGGGAGGGAATTCAGGGCAGGGCCTGAATCTGAGTCTTCCTGTTTATAGTTGAGTGACCTAACCGATGAGCTGTAGAAACTATCAGAACATATTTCACTGTTACATTAAAACTTCAGATATTGATTGCAAAGTGCCCCAGCACAGCACTAGGCAGCTGGCTGGACCCGCACTCAGGTGCAGGCTCTGATTCAGGTGGTGATGGGAGAGCTGGGCTTCTGGGGTGGCCTGTGGATGGATCTCACTTACGGCAGAATTTCCATTCTTGACACAGGAAACCTTTTCCTACACACAAATCACTGAAACTGGTATGCTTCTACAGTTTCAGTTTTAACAAACGGACATCCACTGATAAAATGCATAGCTGAAAAATGCCTGGGAAGCCCTGTGTAGACCCTGTTTTCCTGTTTGGCAGGCAATGGATGCTTGATATTATGTTCTAGTTTTGTAAATTACACAGTTTTATATGTACTCTTTAAACAACCAAAGCATTTAGTGATGCTGGATGTTATTATTCACTGTCAGCTTATGTATATTAATAAAAGACAATACATCTTGCATTTTATTCCGTCTTTAAAAAAAATAGTAATTTTTTATGGTAGCATCAGGAGCCACTGTGAATGTGGACCCTGAAATATAAAACTGAGATTAAAAATATGTATACTATATCTGTGGGTTTATTTTCTTCCAGTAATTTTCATTATAAATGAATTGGTTTTTCTTTTTAAGAACACATTTGCAATTTAATTTTTCCAGCTATCAAGCATTAGACACTTGATTAGCTTAAACTAAGAGGATTCGAGAAAAATTCTTCATGCATGGTTTTCAGCTTCAAGTAAGATGTAATAGAATAAAATAGATGTTAATTAAATACCTCTGGTGCTGGATGACACTACCACATTATACAAAACGATTCCGATGCTTCTCCCCCAACTTAGTATCTAGGACACTATCTTACAGAATTTAATTCTCCTTTTTCCACCTGGCCTTGCAAAATTTTATGCCCTTGAAATTTTGGCACATAGGGATGTAAAATTTTGAATAGAAAAACCCCATTCAATTCAGTTACAAATACAGTAATTGCATCTACAGGTAAAGACTAGGAAGTTCAAATACTCGTGGTGGTCCACAGGCAGCAGTTACATTTCTTCCAAGCAAAAGAATCCTGAAGGCTCCTGAGCCTCTCTATAGTAGCCTCAGTTGAAAGTAAGGCATATCAAACCACAGTTCTGGCTCCAGTATAGATTCTGAGGCTCTGCTGTACTGGTATCAACATTGGTGGAATTTTTTGGTAATTTCCCTAGAGTAAATCAGTATTATAGACCCCTTCCCAAAAAGGTACTTGTGTAGATGGAGCACAGCTGGCATGCTTCCCTATTCCTACTCAAGTTCTGCTGTCATCCAGGCAGTGGAAAGTCCTTCTATCAGTGTTTGATAAACTTAAATTAGCTTTCTGTATTTCCTGAGTTTGAACAAATTTTAGGTGAGTGCATGTCTAACTGGCTCTCAGTATGGGAGTGAGAAAGCAGGGGCTGATCAGGCGATGAGCTTCCTGGGAACGGCAGATAGGTAAGATAAGAAAGGGCTCCAAGAAATGCTGCTTGTTTGGCTGAGTCTACAGTCTTTTCTTTACCTTGCTGTTTGCACTGTTATATGAGCATCTATTTGTTCAGTCAGTCTGTCGGAGGGAGATACTCTGTGGGCTTGAAGCAATTCTCCAGTGGCTGTGGTACTCAAGGCAGCTTGTGTGCTGTGATCATCTTAGGGGCACTGGTGGGTCTTTGCACTGTCAAGTCCTTTCCGCTTGGTTTCTGTTCTCTAGCACTGCTTGTCTCAGGTATTGAGCAGGGCGATAGAGGAGAGGTGAGTGTACCTGACCACTGCAAAGGAAAATTAAAGCCTTGTGTACTCACTCCCCTTCCTTTCGTTAGTACAGCTAAATATCGCATAGCATCCCTATTTTACGAGTAACATGCATGATACTGGTTTTCCATTGTTACTGTGGTTAAGGATTTTTTTTCAACTTTCCGTTCATGCTGCACATTGATAGCCGTGAAAGAGCATATACAGCCCGCAATAGCTCCTTGCTGACTTCTGTCAGAGAATGGATTTAACTGAATTATATCCTGGAGAAAAACAGAAGTGAAAAGCTGCAAATTTGCCACTTTGCTGGCTTTCCTATTGCACCTTGAGGGTGAGTTTTTGATACGCAGTGGTACCTTTACAGTCAAATCCCAGGAGCAAGCTGGCCTCTGGCATTTAACACTGACAAACAGTTAGCCAGAGAAAGTTGACTGCGTCAGCAACACGAAACATTGGCCGGAAGCCTCCTGGTGTGACCCTTTGACTGGTTAAGAGAAATACTTGCACTGGAAGGGTTTACTGATCATTTAGTTTAATTGATTTGCACAAAGACAGTAGTGGCGGCATTGTATAAACAGGAGGCAGAAGCGAGTAGTTTCCATTTGCTTGCTTGCTTATTTACCAGTATAGTGCTGTAATTCACTGTAGGCTCCTGAAAAACCCAAGCTTCTTGGATTGCACGAGATTTTTTGCTTTGCCACTATGCCAATATTTTTAGAACAATAACAGAATTAACTCAATTATACTGCATTGACTTCAAATATGAGATAACAGTATCATACACCACCTCGTACAAATACTTTCAACTGTAAACTTTGAAGTGTTTTTTAGCCTTTCATTTAGATCTTTTCATATTCAGCTAGAAGTAAAGTCTATTCTAGTAGAGATCTCTGAAAGGGAAGTGTTACTAGCAATTAATTGTGTCTGGATTTCTTTAATTTTTTCATGCATGGAAATGTAAAAAAAAAAAAAAAATTACAGTAGTTGTTCTATAGTGGGTTTTTTTACCCCTAGATCTGCCTGAACTTTTTTTTTAATCTTCTGTAATTTGTCTTTATACAAGACACCCAGTATTTTAAGGCAAAAAAATGGGTTTCATTAACAAACATGAATGCGCTGTGAAACTGAAGGTGATATCTTAATGTTACTCCGAAGGTGCAGAGCACAGGCATACTGTAATATGTTTCTGCACAATTTTACTCTTGCTATGTTAGATAAGAAGGACATTTAAAAAGTAATTATTAAGCATGACATTTCAATTTTTTTTTGAATACAGATAGATATGGGGCACCTATTGATTGACATCTGCATGTAATGCTACTTATCGGATTTAACTAAATCTCTCTTTGAAGTGTTATTAGACTGAACTGAGATGCTTTCATGAAATTTCACATTAGATCATAACGGATTTTTCTAGTTTGTCATCTATTGAATAAAATGTGTAAAGCTAAACTCTTTAAAACGTAAATAGAAAAGGCAAAAAATATACTCTTTCTCTGAAACTTGCTTTGTGATTAAATAATTCTGTACATGTTCTAAGAGTTACTTCTTTATTTTAGCTCCTTATAGTGTATAATTTCTAAAGGGCAATGCATTAGAATATTCTTATGTGGAAATACTGACAAAATTAGAATTTAATCAGTGTACTGGGCTGGGGTTATAGATTTTGGCTAGCGTTTCTATCTTTTTCGCATGTGTTAACTTTTTTTTTTTCACTTTTCATAGTGTTTTCTGGTGTTGTATGGGTTTTTTTTACTTTACTTTCTGTTGATTAGTACATGAATAACTCTGTTGGCACCATACTCTGTTGGCATCATCTTTCCAGTACATTCCTCATTCATGATTTGTTTATTTCTCTGCTTTTGCATAAAATTTTGCCTTTATAGTGTTTACCTATCACATATAATTGTAAAGATGGATTTTAGTTAATAAGACATTAAATCATAATCACTGCATTTGCATTCTGTGTATCAGTTGAATTAATATCTGAAATAATTTAATCTAGCATAGTTGGCTTTTAGTGTTGTGTATTTATTTTGCTCATCTTTCATTCATTGTCATTTTTAGCCCTGCAGTTTTTAACCACCGACTTGATAATTCAGTCAAAATAAGACTATTGGTACTGAACTGAAAATATACCCAAAAATATCTCCAAACTTTATGGATTTATTGATCCCTTTATGAAACATTTAATTGACCTGGCATTTCAAATTAGAGATCTCGGCTTCTTCTACTGGCAGACTATTTGGAAATGCATTACATTAGCTAACAACTTTATTTTGGTAGCTCTTCTGAAGCTCCACTGTAAAGGAATGAAGGGTATGTTTGCACATTATTAGGGTTACTCTGCTAGTAGCATCTGGAGCTATACCCTGCATGTGGCCAGTACTGGTGATAGTCGCAATGTCAGTTCTCCATGGGCAGAGGCTTCAGTGTGGACTGAAGAAGCTTGCTGGCGGCGGAGGAACACGCTGGGTCGACTCAATGTGAGTGATAAAGCGTAGTTCACTTTAATGGCCCGAATAGCGCTTATTTATACAGTTTAGGTTAACACGGGTTAACTTCTGATTGGTTTAAGCAACTAGATGCACACGGGTTAACTTCTGATTGGTTTACGATACTCTTCAAGGTCGCAATGTCCTTGCTGTTTTACTGTTGGCAGCATGACTTGCAGTTTCAGCTCGGACTCGCGGCCTACTCTTGCTACTTATGCTAAGTTCAGAACAAGCTCTGCTCGTACAACTGTTCTGTGGATTCATATCCTTGCTCTCTGAGCCATTCTCCAACAATTCCCCCTTTTTCTTTTTGTACGAGGAGAGCCTGGTTCATTATTCGATCTAAACCTTTTTGGAGACATGAAAATAAACAGGATAATATCATTATAACTATTATGATTACAATTATAACAAAGAAAAGACTTTGTAACAAGCTTTTTAACCATCCTGATAGAC
>VYZV01043354.1:250-11921 GCA_013401275.1 Pandion haliaetus | reverse complement strand
CGCCTAATCGTTCAGTCGCTACAGCTGCTAAATTTTTCTCTAACTGGTATCGTTTAATGTTGTTTACTATTTCACACCACGGCTTCATAAGCTTTTTTGCATTCTTATCGTCATCTATCACCATATCCCATAAAACATCTCCTAACTTTCTCCATTCCGTTACATCAAAAAGGGAACCAGGGTTTTGGAAACATCCTTTAACTCTACCTAACGTAACTAAACCCGATAATTGTTTAATGCAATCTACCCCCCGCTTTTCTAAAAAGCGCTGTAAAAGATCTAGGGCTACCTCGAGATCCATGTTGCCGGCACGTCTTTTTCCTGCTCCTTGATTAAGGCACCTTATTCCTCTTGCGTATATAGTCCTTTGTTGCAGCCTTTCCAGTAGCCCTCACAGACGGCGAACCCCTTTTGGACGGTTCAGGCTCCCGTGGTCGACACGCCGTTGAAGTCAGCGTTCGGTCGATCTTTGCCCCCCGGTCGCTGCTACCGGTGCTTCTCTGTGTCTGCTGCTCCAAACGACAATGATCTGGCTCCGAGTCCCTGTTCGGGCGCCACTTGCTGGCGGTGGAGGAACACGCTGGGTCAGCTCAATGTGAGTGATAAAGCGTAGTTCACTTTAATGGCCCGAATAGCGCTTATTTATACAGTTTAGGTTAACATGGGTTAACTTCTGATTGGTTTAAGCAACTAGGTGCACACGGGTTAACTTCTGATTGGTTTACGGTACTCTTCAAGGTCGCAGTGTCCTTGCTGTTTTACTGTTGTCAGCATGACTTGCAGTTTCAGCTCGGACTCGCGTCCTAGTCTTGCTACTTATACTAAGTTCAGAACAAGCTCTGCTCGTACAACTGTTCTGTAGATTCATGTCCTTGCTCTCTGAGCCATTCTCCAACAGAAGCTTGCCTGAGCAAGTAAGCTGTACAAATCGTATGCCTCTATGTTTCCATTGTGATCATTACCTGAGGTATTTGCAATTAAAATACGTTTGAGGCATGCCTACATGTGTTACCTTTTTCTGGATGTAAATTTGAAATTCCCAAAGGCACATAAACAGGTAGGCTGAGTACTATGAAACAGCTGGAGAAATAGAACCAAGTAATAAGCATTTTTAAGAAACAAAGCAGGTAAGATTGCCTCTTTGGCAGAAGTCTTTCAGGAGGATGTAGATGTGGAAAGCAGGGACTTAATGAGTCCGCTAAAGAGTATAGCGGGCATTGAAACAGTACCTGTAATTGTACAAGAAGGTAATAAGCTGGCTTGTGTAGTGACAGTAGCAAAGCAAAATAAGAAGTGGCTTTTGCCATTTGTGTTACTCAAAGAACTACTAGTTGAAAAACATTAAGTGCTAGGAGGAAAATGTTAACGAAACTGAGAAGCAAGGAACTAAAGCACAGTATATCCAAGTATCAACAGTTTACAGGATAAAGATAGGAACAGTAAAAGATAAGGAATGAAAGAATTCCCCTGACATTTACTTCAGGTGAATTGAAAACGCTTTTGCAAGGAGAAAGAATAGTGTGAGAGGGAAAGGAGTCCAGTAATAAATGACATGAGGAATGGAAGTGCTGAATCCTTCTGGTTTCTACCTGAGAACGATGTCTGCCAGGCAGGGAGAGAGAGACCTTATTTTAAATGCTCCTCCAGAAAACAATTCCGCCTTGCTGCTTTTTTCAGCAGAAACAAGATCTTTGTATTTTTATCCACTTTGTGTCCCTGATGTAGCAAAGGGAATAGTTTCTTATTTCTAGTTAGTTATCCAGTTATCGATAGTTTGTAAAAATTATAGTACTGCTCACCTTTCCCTAGCTACCCAGGTGAAGGCTAAACCAATACATACTATTTTTCACCCCAGTGCCTCTCAAACTGCATCCAGCTGTGAGACCAGAGGTATGGCAGGACAGACACCTCAGTGCCTTGCACCTCTCTGAAGGCAAGTCACACGGAACTTCACCTGGTCTGGGAATGCAGAGTCATAGCTGCAGGCACTCGGTGTTCACCACCCATACCTGTATCTGATTTCTACACTCTGCTCTAACTGCCTTCCACCTTATCAGTTCTTGAAAATGCTGTAAATCTTAATCAGTTTACAAATTTCAGGATTTTTAATCTCAGGAGACTTTAGCCTGAGACTTCACAGGATGAGATTTGTATGTCTGATAGGAAGAGTTTAGCTTTTATTATGCAAGGTTTGTTTAATTCACTCTCTGAGTATGTCAGTGTAGTTTGCACTGTGTGTTTTTATTAAGTAATGAACACACGATGGCCAATAAGTCAGTGAATCACTATCAGGGTGCAGTGAGGCAGCTGCCCCCGTACTGTACCATGACAAGCATCAAGTGAGGCGAGCTGGCCCACCCAGCAGCAGGAGCCAGGGCCAGCCACACCGGGCAAGCACCGGCGGTGGGGCAGGTCGAGGTAGAGCCGGCACGTCCAGTCGGGGACCAGGAGATGCCTGGCCAGGCACAGGCATGGCTGCAGCCCCTCAGGCACGGATGAAGGGCAGCTCACCAGCAAGAGAGACTGGCCCCAGTGCTCTCAGCCCCATCCTAGCAGCGTGGTCCACTGGTCCGCTGCGCTGCAGCAGGGCCGGCCCCGTGCACAGAGCCTGGTGTTAGCAACACAGTCTGGCCTTCCAGGGTCCTTCTTACTGCCTGGTGATTTTTCAGCTGCGAGGAGCTATGACTGCAGTCTCAAAGGAAGAGCTTTGTTAGCAGAAGGGGATATAAAATTTTCACTATACGAGCAATAAAGATTGAAGATGGTACAATGTTTTTGCTCAGCTTCCCCATGTGTGCCTGTGCTGTCTCCATGTCTTCAAGCTCGCACTGTCATAGACGAGTTGCAAAATTTTCTGATCCTTGCTGCAAATTGGCCCTGAAGTGCCACAACATCCCAGGAGCTTTGTTTATATCTCATCGGTCAAAAATAAATAGGCCTGATACATCTAGTTATTCTGAACAGTGATGAAATGCAGTAAATAAATGTCACCCTTGATGCTAGTAGAAGTAATACAAGAATATTTTATAGGCATCTGCTGTATATTCTGAAATGCTACCTAAACTTAAGATAGCTCAAAATGCAAAATACCGCATAGGGATTTTTATGCTAAATATGCGAGTGAGACAATTCCAAGAAGGGGAATGGAAATGTTACAATTTTGTCTGAGTGCTACCATGACTTGACTAACAATATTCAGAACATCCTCAGTTCAGAATTGTTTGTGTGAGGTTTGATTTCAGTCCAGGTTCAGCAATATGCTCTTGTGTTCTCTGTAGTCTTCCATAGCTGTTGTCTGCATTAACAAATAATTGAAGTGGGGTAGGAAGAGATTGGTAGGTCACGTAATTTGTATTGAGGCACCAACATCTTTAGTATATGTGGTTCAGGGATTTTACTTTGGGCTAGATTTCGTCTGGTCCATGGACTGAGGTGTTCTATCCCACATATATAATTCAAAGCTGTCCAAGGGACCTCTCCCCCCGAGGGATTGAAGTGCATTTCGTGCACACCTGATGCAGTTTCCTTCACAAGGAATCTAGCACCAAAACTGCTCTGGAAACCTGACCCTTGTACTGAAAAAGGGAGAAGTGGGGTGATTCTTTTCAAAACTACTTTAGTAATCTGAGCCAAAATGCTAATGTAAATACAGCTTACGTAGTCGGTGTATCTAAATGTTTGAAAACTAATAAGCTTCATCTTCTATAACATAGTAAGACCTGTGATTAACGATAGCACGGCATTAGTGGCAGAAACTGTTAAGACTGCTTTCAAATACCGTATAATCCAAACCCAAGTCTAATTTTGTTCTTCAGGGTATAAATGATGCATGGTTTAATGTTTATTTTTAGTTCTACACTCAGTATCCGTGGGGAATTGGAAACAACTGGGCTGGCTACTTGGTTTGGTTAAAAGACTTTAGAAAAAAAATAATTATCTGGTGACACGGTTATCCATGTCCTTTTTTTTTTTCCTATAAGTTATTTTGATTGTAGCGCATCACAGATAGCTGGTCCATATATGCACTGTGTGGCAATCTAAAGTGAATATGGTATTCTAGGCTATGGTGATGGAACAGTGAAAAGCAATATATCAGCAGTAAGAGGAGAAACTGGGCTTTGGAATAACACGAACATAAGTTGGCATTGCAAAGAAGATAGTGCATCTTTAATATCCTTAAATAGAAGGGGGTTTTATTCTTAATCCTCTAGAACAGCTGAAAATTTTCCACATCTGTTGAGGATTCAGTAAGTACAATAATACATAAATGGCTTATAGCTGGATGTTTTCAGCATAAGAAATGTTTTAGTCCTGTAAAAAGACAGAAAAACTGGCTGGCAGATATGCTTTACACTCCGCACCTGTGCTTGATAAATAGAGGATACAGTTATTGCTTTTAAATGTATCTTTTAAATCTTTGTCATTTTCTCCAAACTTCTTTTTGTTGCCAGACAGAAGAGGATGTTTGGGGGAGGTGGAAACAAAGAAAATATTTGAAAGAATCTGCCTGTTCATGTTGCTAAAATGAGCAAATACATGGAAAAAGAAGAAGATGAAGGAGCTGGAAGCTGCATTCTGCCCTGCTGTAGTTGATGGAGTGAGAGTGTTTTGTAAATTGGTAGTTGGCTATCATCATTCCTTTGAAAGTCAAATGGCTTTAAATCAGAGCTTCTGCTTATGTTGGGAGGTATTTAAGCCTTTTTCTTTCCTTGCTTTTCTTCCAACATAAACGTCAGTCATGCAGCCATTTTCTATTACAAATTGGAGAACACTTCAGAGAGGGGCTGATTTTCCTCCATGTTAAGGTAATCCTGTAAAGGTCACTGTCTAACCAATGTGAGCTTCTGAGATAAGGTACTAAAAGTGAGTATTTTTTTTATTATGCGATTGGATATTTGAGAGCTTTCTTTGAAGTTTGCAGTTCCTTTGCCAGCTGGTCCCCAGTTTGTCAAAGCTGACCTAATAACACATAGCTGGTAACTTATGAGCTTGTGTTAATTACAGAAGCATTGGAACAAACCTCCTAAGCTTGTTGCCTCTTTGTCAGACATTAGCCTAAAATCTGAGAGGAAAGTTAATTGCTTTGAATGCTTCAGATCCAGCTGTTTGTCTGACAAGTGGATGGCTGCTCTTTATGTTTTTTAAGAGGACGATCGAGTTACCAGGCTTTGCTGGGATTTACGTTCTCCCATAGCACTTAAGACTGTAAGCCAATAAAGGTGTGGATTTGGCTTTGTAACATTACTTTCTGAAATGAATAAGGATAAAGAACATGAATTATGTTGGTTTCTCATTTCGCAAGTGAAAAGCAAGCTCATATTCTGGTTTCCTGTTGGTACTTCTCACATAAATTGCCACAGAGTCTATTAGCTGCTCGAAAGCAGTTTGTTATCCTTAACTGATAGTGTTGAGGGACTGTTTTGACTTACTTTGCTGCAAGCAGTCTTGCAAAGCTTTGTACTGCTTTTTTCTTTTACAACATGCATTTGTAACTTTTTAGAAATTTTATTTTAAGGAGTTAGTTTAAAAAAGGCAAAAAAGGCTACTCCAGTCAGCCTTCAAAACAGACTGTTCTTTACATCAGAAGAGTCAGATCTCCAGGATTATCCTTGTGCCTTTTATGTTGCCTCTGCATGTTTGCTGTTTGTGTGGAAGGACTGCTCCTAGAGGCAGGACACCAGCTTGACCTCACTGCTGGGCTTGCCGATAGATTCAGCTGAAGCACCATGAACACCTCCCATGAGAACTAGACTGAAGACTGTCTTTCCCAGCTCCTCCCAAACACATTTCATACAAACTACCAAACAGACAGGATGGTAGTTACAGCTGTTGGCCACTGTCGGCATACTCTGCCTTGGACCACTGCTGTACCTGAACTGCTCCCTGTTCCTTTTCTGATCCCCTGAGCTACCCTGGTATTCCTCCCTCCCTTCAGAGCTCATTCCTTACCTGGGAGTTATGAAGAAAATTTCCTTACACCTATTTTTTCCCCTGCTAATAAGTGGTTCTGCAATAGAGAGAAAGCTCGTTAAAGCTGTAAGAGTTTGAAGAAGGAAATGAAAATGAACAATTAAGGGATCTCATAGAATTTCAGCATTACTGCCTGTCGTGGTTTAACCCCAGCCAGCAACTAAGCACCACGCAGCCGCTCACTCACTTCCTCCCCCCCCCCCTCAGCGGGATGGAGGAAAAAAAAAAGANTAACACTAATGAAATGACAGCAGTAATAATAAAAGGATTAGAATATACAAGTGATGAACAATGCAATTGCTCACCACCTGCTGATCGACGCCCCGTTAGTCTCCGAGCGGCGATCCCCCCCCCAGTTCATAAACGTCATATCGTATGGAATATCCCATTGGCCAGTTTGGGTCAGCTGCCTTGGCCATGTCCCATCCCAGCCTCTCCAGCCTTCTTGCTGTCTGGGCATGAGAAGCTGAAAATCCTTGACTTTAGACTAACCATTACTTAGCAACAACTGAAAACCTCAGTGTGTTATCAACATTCTTCTCATACCGAGCTCAAAAACATAGCACTGTACCAGCTACTAGGAAGACAATTGACTCTATCCCAGCTGAAACAAGGACACTGCCATAAACTCCTAGAATAAAGGAAAATAGGACTATTTAACACCCACTCCCTGACTGAAAATTAGCTTCTGTTTCCATTGTAATAATATTGAGGATTAAAGAAGGTTTTTGCCAGGATTTTCTGATGAATCAGTGGCTGACTACCCACGCTGTGTTATTTATCTGTTTCAAAAAGAACCAGGTGTTCAGACAGACATACCTACAAACGTATGCCTAAGTGAAACTTACATTTATTAGCTGCTATTAAGGTGTTAGATTATATTACTGATCCAGACTGGTTTTTATAGTTGAAGACGTTGTCAACAAAAGAAACTATCTCAGAAGCAAACCCTCTAGTCGCCTTCAAGAGTGCAACAAATTAGCTCAGGGATCTTACGCTCATTCAACTGAGTTTACTTCATTTAAATAGTTTTCAAAAAGTCTTCACTTGGCCATTAGTGAGGGAGTGGAGTGGTAAAAGAGGGGACTGCTGGAAATAGTGATGTCAGATCCACCCCCATGCTGCGTAGTGGGAACAAACCATGTCTCCAGAGCCACAAAATGCTCAAAACAGGAGCAATGAGGACTAACAATTTTACCAGCTGACAAAAAAACCCTCTCGAGACTCGGTGCCTGTGGACAGCTGCAGTAAGCTATGGTTGGACTTACGTGATACCTTTGTGTTGACCTGTAATTTATTTGAACAGCTGGCATTTTTCTTGCTTCGTGTTGAATTTATGTACTTTGGAGTTTTAGAAGGAAAGGATTCTCTGATTTTAAGTGTATTTCTTTGTGTCTCATTTCCTACTTTAATTTACAGGCAATTGGCACTGTATCTATTGATCCTCAAGGATGGTATCTCTTAACTTTTTGGCACATTGCTCTATGGATTCTGCATGTGGTCCCTACCTATCTATTCATTAGCTATTACTTAATGGTAAAACGAAGAGAAACTTTGCTTATCAATTTGATTTTAAGATCAATTCCCTGGTCAAAAAAACTGTCTCGAGTATATTTAAAGAGCTGTGGACAGCAAATCACCTGCCAAAATAACAGGAAAAACTGCTGCAGACAACTCCACAACTCTATGCATATATTTTGAAGGTGAACAAGGTGGTCTTTGTCTGCCTAGTTCTACTCCATCCTACAATCACTAAATGCACAGTCAATTCAATGTTGTTTTCAGAGGATGTATGCAAAAATTTATTATCTCTCTTTCAAAGCACCTGGCACTGTAAATATTTATGCTAAATGGACTTTCAGGTGGATAAGCATGTGGAAGATCAGACTCCTCATTGGCTCTACTATTGACTCTGCTGAAATATTGTAAAAAAGTTAATTTGGTTTAAATGAAAATTGCCTTCCTGCATGTTTTCTTGATCTGAGTGAGCATTTTTTTTCCTGTGTTTTTTGCTTCAGTCAGTGCTCTAGAAAACCAAAATAGAAAAGAAGAGGAAATGCTTTACCATTAATGTTTAAATATCTTTCCATCTTAATCCCAGTTACTGAAAGGCCCCATTTTTTTTGAACTGTGGTAACTTCAATAGTGTTTGAGTCTCTCATTAATAAACTGTATAAATAATTTTGTAGGTACTGATTTAAAATTCATTCGGTGGTGGCATCACAATCTTCTTGTAAGAAATGTATTCAAATACTGCAAGAGGGAACAAGTTTTGAATGTACTTTAAAAATGGAGATACAATAATTGAAATAATATAAAAAAAATTTTTAACAGATTTAAAAGATTGCATGTAAAAAATAAGAGTGGCATTGACTAGTACTGATATTCTCGTTGAATGCTGTCCCATAAAATTACACATTCTTGTTTAAGATATAAAAAGACACATCTGTATTTTAAGAAATAAAAAATTATCTACAAAAGCTAATTTTTCAGAACAATGTAATTTTTAATAATCTTCTCTGGAACATTTAATGTTTTATTTTGAATTTTTTTTCTGATCCATTAGTGTTTTCATAGAATACCATAATATAAGCTCCAGATGTGATTTAATGAATTCATTTGGTAACATCTTTTCTGTATAAAAATGGTACTTGAACCCTAATTTTGTATTAGTTCTCATTTTAACTCCTGTTTATGTGCTTATGTTCCGTTTGCCTTGAAAGTGTGACTTTGATGTTTAACCTTAACTACTCATATAGACATGAACAACAGAAGAAAATAGTAGATTTTGGTATAATAGCCTTAATCTATATAAATTTGGTCCAAAATTTAATAGGAGACTTTTGACTGATTGATTGCTCCACAAATACTCAATGTATGTCATCACTTCATCACAGGTGGCTAAAAAGGTTAGCTCTGGAATTAAAGAAAACATGTTCTTTAATGTCTCTAAACAAGTTAAGCATACTTTTTTCATCTTGGATGTAGTAAGTACAAAGCCAACGTATATAGTAAAAATGCAGACATTTGAGGTTGACAGATGTTTACAAGCAATAGTTTCCCCACTCTTTGAAGGGCATTCTTACCCAGCTAATAAGATGGATTGTCCTATTTTACAGCCAACTTCAAAGGTACTAGATGAAATGCCAAAGTTTCTGATGAAAATATTTCCGTTATGATGAAAGGCTCTTTTAAAATGTTGGACTTTCTTTTCCCCTTGTAATTTTCACTAAAGCTCAAAGCTGTCGAACAATTTCATTCTAAAAGTCAGCATTTATCTACTTTCTCATGAAGACCAACTTGCATTCATGAGAAAAAGTTTTTTAAAAAATCTTTGGAATGGGTTGAGTGGTAAGAGGAAGGATGAAAGTACTATTAACAATTAGAATCAGGATATCTGTCCTACCAGGCTTATTTTATACTTTTACAGTTATCTTTGATTATTTGTCATAAGCAAAGGTTAAAAAAAATAAAGTTGGACAGTTAAAAAAAAATATTTTAGATTTTCATGGTTTGATTTTTTTCCAGCAGTGTGTTTCACTCTAGTGCCTCCTGAGATCCCTTTTAATTTTCATGGCATCACAGCTTTCTCACTGATCTAAATGGATGTTGACATTTGGAGTTTGTTGATTTACAAAATGTCAGATAATTATAGGGAGAAAATGAATTGCATCCTCCTTTCTCCAAATGAATGTTAGTATTATGTACTAACCTGGGATTATGAAAAAGTTAGTTATAACTGGCATGTTATAAAAAAGTAATTTATTACAATCCTGTGAGTCTTCCTGTAGTCTTATAGGGAAAGCTACGGTTTTATATAATTCTTTTGCTTTTGCTTTTGATATGTAAGTACAGTTGCTGGTATTTTTTCCTGGAAACTTTCTCATAACACCTCAGAATACCTAGTTTTGGAAAAGGTTATGGTAGTCATTCTAAAGAAAATTGTCAAAAACTAGGGGAAATTAATACTGTTGCAGTGATAGACTTAACAAAACTATGCAAAAGTGAAAGAGAATGCATTTATTTTCCTCTTTCTGTTCACAATATGCTAAAAATATTATTACTAGGCATGACTTCCCTTCCAATTGGTTTTTGCACTAACCATTTTCTTCTGGTCACTCGAGACCTTTGCTGAATGCGAGTCTGTGGATACAACACCCACTTCAGTAACGCTGCTTCTTTTTTTCCACTGCGTTTTGCTTGGCGGACCGCTCTGTGTATTTGACATTCTGTCGGATTATTTTCAGCCTCATTCACTAACAGCATCGATTTCATTCTTTATTTCAAAAAGATATATGCATCTCTCTGACCACACAGTATGCAACTGCAAAGCTGCAATCTGCCATAGCGATCACCCGTCACAGCAGGGTGCAGTAGGCTCTAAGCATTCATTTCAAAATTTCCTATTGTTCCAAACATAACTTTCCAAACTGTGGGGAGAATGTAAGTAGGAGCTATGGTCGTGTACTGCTGTCCTTCTGATCATTCAGGCAGCTTGAAATATTACTTCTGAGATGGAGGGAGGGGAAATTCCTCATTTATATGTAGTCATATGAACTATGAATCCAAATTGTTATCTTTGAAATGTCAACGTTATCCTTTTAAAATGGGCGAAGTACCATGGGCATAAGAATAGTAATGTTTTCTAGGAGAGCTGGAAATTCACTCTGCTGTTTGCCTTTCGGTGACTTTTCTCTGTGCCTTGTATTTTCTTATCAGTCTTACAGATTGCAGGCTCTTTATATCATTTTTTTATCCTCTGAGCAGAGTCTAGTAAAAAGTAGCCCCAATTTCAGCTGAGAGCTTCAAGCATTGCTGAACTGTGAGCAATAATAATTTAAATTTAATTGAATTGGTTAGCCAGAAATGTGGATTTTTCAGAAGAATACAGTACGAGAGCTGGCTCCCATCCAAAGCACCCCTTCACAAATTCATATTGGAAAGAAAGAGAGCCATTTCCTCCTTAGAGCCTTGGTCTCTTAAGTGTCTAAGCTATTTATCACGACTTGTTAGGTAGCCAGAGCTCCAGCTGCATCCATCCTGGCTGCCAAAATTTTCAGCTTCAAACCTTATAACTTCTACAGTTATTCATATGTTTGAATTTTTCAATCTGTGACCTTTCCAAAATTTGTTGCAGCATGAAATTCAATTAGTTACCTATCTAAATGATAACAGAAGGGTTACTAAAGTGCTTGTATTATTTATTTTCACATAAATTTCATAATACTTTTTTTGTTCGTATACTTGAAGTTGGGATGGCTGGAAATACCTGTTTTCTGCGTGGAACAGTGTTTGAGTTTTAGCATTTTACATAGAAAGTCCATACAAAAGGACTTTATATGATCACCACCATCACTTTTGAGATGTTGATGAGTTGCAGGTATCATGAGGACAGCTATTATATGCTCTCAGCAAACAGCAAAGTTAGTTAAAGATATTTTCAAAGAGTAAAAGTATTGCTTTTTTGTTTTCTGTTTCATTTATTAAGCATCAGAAAAGAGATGTCATTTTTTATGTTGGCTGGTGCCAAAACACTGTACACGCAGAAAGTCTTCAAAGCATTATTTCCAAACACACTATCCTTTTTCAGAGAATGAATCCTTAAGTTAAACAGAAGGCTTGAATCTTTTCAAATGCAAGTTCATTTCTCCAGCCTCTCCTGCTCGGAAACATATGGTGGCAGAGCAATGAAGTGGCTTTT